>OY744520.1:138696091-138826091 GCA_963556195.1 Sepiola atlantica
AGAAGAAAGGAAAGGAAAGACGAGTTCTTGCTGTGAATACCTTATAAAGAGAAGCCAGAGAGTTAAGCTAATTCGAGCACCTTCCATTAAAATAACGATAGAGTAGAGAAAGAGGCTGTAGGGAAAAGAAGAGATCATTCTTCAATTCGATTTTGTACTCTGTCAAGACAAGAAAGAGTATTCTGAGAGGCCCCCTCCCCAGATGTGGGAGCAGTACTTCATCTTGAGACGTATTTTACTCTTATACAGGTAAAGGATTGCATCAGAAATTAGCTGCGGTAGAATGAACCAACCCTTTTTTTTAGCAACAGATTGAATATGTCTTCAATTTAAGATCTGGAGCGAAAGTAAGTCCTAATTATTTTACCTACAAATAGGCATTTTAAGTTGTTCTTAAATAGTTGGATATTTGTTGTAAACAAATATAATTTTTTATCTGAAAACTGAAATACATAGAGCAATGCAAAAATTCGTTTTTAATAATGCAGTAAACCTATGCTGCTGTTTAAATCATCATAGAAAAATGTTTAAATTTTAGCAATCGTACTAGTCGGATAAAATACTTTTTGAAAGGCGGGAACCGAATTACATTTTATTTTTCTTAACAAGATGTACCAACTGAAAATAAGATTAAATGGCTATTCAGAATTAAATGTCGATTTTGTAGGACGCAAGCTATGGATAACAAAAGTTGAAAAATACACCGAATGTACTTAATTATATATAGTGTAGCATTCCGTGTATGCTGAGTTTTAATACTGGCCTTTGCGAAAAATAAAACAAACAAAAACAAATCAAATACAAAAACTGTAACTCGTTGCAATTTTAGTTTAAAAAAAAATAAAACGCATTCAATTTCTGTTTTCGATAATTAATTTATTTTGTGTACATTTTTCTCAAGAGCCAATGCTTATATATATATATATATATATATATATATATATATATATATATATATATATATATATATATATGTGTGTGTGTGTGTGTGTGTGTATGTGTGTGTTTGTCCTAAAACATATTTCTCAAGCATCATTGCATGAAGTATAAAATGTAAAAGACGTATCATATATATATTATTTTATTCAACTTTACATAAACTAATAAATCAATAAACAAGAATTTTAGGCTATAAAGTTTATTCAGTTATTGTGGAATAGATTATATTCCTCTGAATATAAATCATTGAATATCATTTGATCAAAAAGTTATGTCTTTTTCGTCTAATTACAACTTTTCTACTTAATTAATTGCATATTTTAATTTATATTTCCTTATTTATTCATTTTATTTTGTCCTTTTAATTTAGAAGATATTATTTACATATTTATGTTATCATTTCCTTATATCACAGAAATATCTATTACTTAATACTGTTATTTATTGTAAATTACGTAAACATCTTTGAGAGAACAATTACATTTATTTTGCAATTCAACATTTTAAATCTAATATTTATGAAGAACTGGAAGAGAAAAGCAAATCTAGTCTTGATATAAAAGTGGGTGCAACGTATAACTATAAATTCTGGTCGCATAACCGGCACCCGGTGAATTTATACAACTATGAATTCTAGTTATCTCATCTAAATATGCCGGGAAGTGACGGTGGTTAACGACACGAACTGAACACCTGAGTGTGCCAAGTTCGAATCTTGCTAGTTCCACAGAAACATTTTCACTTAGGATTTAACCGTAAGTACCCGGTGTATTTCTATAAAAAATTCTACCTAGCAATATATCGGGGAAACAAATACCAACAATAGAATTTAAAAAACTTTTTTATAACTTTTTTCACCCCAAACAAGACAAGTTGACACTGTAGACGTAACGGGCTACTGAGATTTAGGGTCAAAGTTCAGGGGGTAATCCTAAATTGGAAGCTCTGCAGCGAGATGCTTCTTCACATTAGTTTTAAATTTCCGTATGCCGGTACAGTCGGGAAACAGTGAGCAGGGAGGGAGTTCAAAAATCTGGCAGCTCGATGAAAGAAGCTATTGGAGTAGAAAACTCTCTGACATCTGGGGACCTTCACAGTGAATGGATGGGATCTAGCTTATTGTCGGGGTGGTCGAGTGTATTTACGTCGAGGGGGCATCAGAGCAGCAAGTTCATCGGAGCATATTCCATTAAAGTACTTGTAAAACAAGCACAAGGATGCAACATTGCGGCGATTGGAGAGACCTCTCAGATTAGATACTCTTTTTTAACCTTGTCCTGGAGAAAGAGACTAGTAGATTGTGTACAAGCCCAGATGTTACAACAATACTCCATGCATAGGCGGATGGTGGCCTTGAATATAGGATACTGTCAAGGGTGTTCTAGCACGGTAGAGGGAGCTCAGCTTTTTTGCAGCAGCCTTGACAATGTCTTCTATGTATTTGTTCAAATTCATGTTACTTGTGAATGTTAGGTCGATGAGTTTTAACGTTGGACTCTCAGGTAAGGTGCAATTTGCCATGGACAATCGGTTGCACGTAATTGGACAACTCTTTGAATGCTTCTCCTAAATGGTCTTATCTCAGCATGTTAAAGCGTCAGATCAGATTTAAAATCTAAGCGTTGCTCCAACGCAAGGGGAAAACCGCTACCAAATTCACCGGGACGGATATTTAGTAATTAAAGATCATGCTCCTGAAATTGGAACGTTTGTCAAAAGAATTCCCGGGATTTTTGGGAGCCGCGAATCTCATGCAAGGACAGATACTGGATATCAGAAAGAGGAATCTAAACACAATTTAATAAAACTGCCAATCAAATCAAAAGTTATCATGGGTAAATTTCATGGAGACTTGCTGCTATGAACGAGACAATAGTTAACGAGGTGTCTTGTATTGATTTACTCCTCTCCAGGAGTTAGGCACAAGGCCAGTTTTTATCTTACTCCAAGTAAGATGTGACCCAAGGTCGGGTCGGGAAAGTGGGGTTTAAAAATTGCCTGGGCAGCTCCGTCGGCATTCCCCGGTAGGGGCGCTTCAGGCGATTAGCAATAAACTAACCCCTCATCAAAGGGTGAGAAGGCAAAGCCTGGGAGGGTGCACCTCCTAGAACTGCACAGGACGGACAACCGATAGACCGGCGTAAATCCAGACCCGAAGACCCGGACAAAACCGGTTTATTGGGCGGGGTAAAAAACCCTGGTTGAACTTGAAGACTGGTATCAGAGAGGCATCAGCTATCAGGGTAGTAAGATTCAACAAGGCATTTGTTGGAGAGTTTTGAGAGGACAGGGGCCAGTTCATCAGAGCATTTCATTATTACTATTACTGGCATAAGAGCAGGCTCACATGCTTTGGAGGTGTCAATGTTTTTCATGATGTCCGCAATGGAAAATATAGGAGAGAGTGGCTTGTGTAGTCCAAGGTGGAGTTTAAGGCGAAACTCTGGGCAACTAGTTCAGCCTTGTCAGTTACCGTGCAAAAGACATTATTGTGGTTAGATAGCGGGGAAATTGTTGATTTCACATCATTAACCACACTACTAAAAAATTTCCAGAAATCGCGATACCTAGTTTTTCTTGATCATTCCTGAATACCTTCTTTTTGCTTCATTTATTACAGTATTACAATGATTTAAGTTTATTCGTAGTTGAATTGTCGGAATGCAGCTGCACAGTTCGAGGTGAACCATTGTAATGAGTAAGGGTTGCTGTATCATCTGATGCATATGAAAAGAATGAATCTAAATATGCCGTAGAAATTAGGGGTAACTAATAGAGAGAAAACAGAAAATCTTATTCTAAACTTCCACTTTTAGTTATAGTGCTTGTCCCTGAGAAAACCACGTGGTTGTTTACGTGGTTGTTTAACATGTTAGGCGAACGTGGTTGTTTACGTAGTTGTTTAATATGTTAGGCGAACGGGGTTGTTTACGAAAAGTTTGAAAGTCTTAAACGATATTGTTTAATTCGAAATAAACTGCAGGAGTAAACTGACTGTGTATGTTTGTAAATAGTTCAAATCTCTAAACCGAACGTGTCCATTGAAAAATTATCCTCATATGTTGACCGATCGTGTTTGTTTATAAATAATCCGAATGTTTTAAACGACCGTGTTTGTTTCAAAATAGTCCAAAGGCGTTAAACGAACTTGATTATTTACTAATAGTCTTAAGGTGTTAAATGTTCAGGTGTATTGCTTACAAATAATTCAAAATTGTGAAACGAACGGGTTTGTTTACAAATATACCATACGTATTAAGCAAACGTGCTTTATTACAAATACCCTAAAGGTTAAACCGAACGCGTATATATATATATATATATATATATATATATATATATATATATATATATATATATATATATATATAATTATTAATGACAATATATGTATTAGCATATACTATCAGTGCCCTTTTACTTTGCAGTCTCCTTAAAAGATTCAGCTCGACGATTGTCAATTAGTGACAACAGAGCAAATATAAGTCTGGTTCATATTATATTCCAATAACCATGTTTTTATTTTATTATTTTTATTTTTTCAACATTTCCAAAAAACATAACATCATGAGGATTTGTTTTGTTTCACCCAAAAATGAACCACTGTATAGTGTCGTTTTTTTTCAAGACACTTTAATCCTTGAACTTTTTACTCTTTGTGAATTTTACTGATGATTTTGTAATGTTGCAGAGACGATATTTACATACAAATGGTGTTTGGCACAAGACAAATGAAAGGGACCGTAAAAATATATCTCACAGAAATGTTATGTTTTTTTGGAAATGTGAAAAAATAAAAATAATAAAATACATAGTTATTGGAATATAATATGAACCTGACCTATATATATATATATATATATATATATATATATATATATATATATATATATATATATATATATATATATATCATGTAAACCTTAGTTATTCGAATAAATATTCAATATTTCCTCTAATTACTAATTATCACTAATTTTCATGAATAAGCTTCATTAGTGTATAAAATGCATCGAACAGTCATTTAATTTATACATATTTTTTCGCTCAAAATTCTGTTTCTTTGTATATAAACGTTCATGTTGTATTGTGTTCATTATATCTGTTTAAAATGTTGATATTCGATCGATACAACACATATTTCAAAATGAACATATAAAGAATAATTATGTATCACCAACCGCAATTCTACTGAAACCGCATATATATATATATATATATATATATATATATATATATATATATATATATATATATATATATATAAATTAAGAAAGTAATTAATTAAAAAGACATTTTAAATATTCAATTCATTTAATGGAAGAACATTTGAATGAAGTAACACATTTAAATTGAAGATTTTAATTCAGTAACACAGTTTAATAGAAGAAGATTTTAATGCTGCAAAACAATTTCCTAGCAAATCCATGCTTAACACGTTTATATATCAATATATATTGAGTTTTGTTAGTAAATTATCCAATAAGTGATGATATGTCATAAAAGAGAATCGGCACACCGATAAAGTAATTGTTTTCAATAAGTATTGTGTTTCGCAATGAATATACCAACAACTCAAAAATATGTGTATGCCATAATACAGATAAAAATAACTAAGTAATAAATTGTATATCATATGCAATGTTTCGGGAATAAATCAGCTCTTAATTAGTAATATGTAACCTGTTTAGAAATCGAATAACCAAAACAAGGTTAAATATGCCGTAAAACAAACAAAAGAAACAAATGGATTGATCGCATACAATAAGTATTGTTTTGGCATTGAATAACCTCAAAGGGTTGATATTCCATAATACATGAAACAAACCAATGGAATCTTTTACTCACATCCCTACCAACGAATGATGTAGTATAAGGTCGAGTTTAAAGTAAGAAGTTCAGCTACCCCCCCAAAACGGGTATAAAATAATTATGTTCAAACCCGTCTACATGATCGGCAAGGGCGCCTCCGGTAACAAATAATAAAGGTATCTCTCCTCATCGAAAAGACGAGGCAAACTCTGCGAGGGTGCCTCTAAGCAAACACAGAACATTTTTATGGCTCCAGTCCGATAGCTATGATCTGCCGCGAATCTCAGCCAAAAGGCCGAAAAGCTCTCAGATGAAGGAAATATCCGGCAAAACAAACATAAAAACGGTCAATTAATCGTTTCCAATAGGTACTGTGTGTTTACGTAAAGCCAAAAGGGTTGATATGCCGTAAAAAGAAGCCACCGAACTATTCTTTGTATATTTCGTTCTATTTGATTATTTCGTTTTTTTTTTCGGTTTTGTTTTGTTCTTTTGTTTTGTTTCGTCGGTAGAAAACCAAAATCTGATACCTGTCTTACAACATGTGTTCAGGGAGTCGCCATCGGAATGAATCGAAACGTGAAGAAGACGAAGATGTGTAATAATACGTGCCAAACACGCACAAGAGCACACACACGCGCGCGCACACACACACACCTACACGTACGCGGACAGACACACAAACACGCAGAGAAAAGCAGCACAAGAAACGCAAGCAAAAAAAAAAAACGAAACAAAGAATAAAAAGCGAACAAGTCGAACGACGGTCGTCATCGCGTCTATCTCCCAAATTAAAAAAAATAGGAGAAAAAATAAAAAGTGAGGAAAACAAGGAGTCATTACAAAAACGGGTTAAGATTAGGCAGGAGAATATATATATATATATATATATATATATATATATATATATATATATATATATATATATATATATATATATATATATATATATATATGTATATATATATATATGTATATATATATATATAATATCCATATATATATGTATATATATATATATATATATATATATATATATATATATATATATATAATATCCATATATATATATGTATATATATATATATATATATATATATATATATATATATAATATCCATATATATATATGTATATATATACATATATATATATATATATATATATAATATCCATATATATATGTATATATATATATATATATATTTATATATCCATATATATATATGTATATATATATATATATATATATATAATATCCATATATATATGTATATATATATATGTATATATATATATATATATATATAATATCCATATATATATATATGTATATATATATATATATATATAATATCCATATATATATATGTATATATATATATATATATATAATATCGATATATATGTATATATATATATATGCATATTATATATATGTATATATATATATATATATAATATCCATATATATATATATATATATATATATATATATATATATATATATATATATATATATATATATATATATATATGGATGAGTGTAAGAGGTGGGGAAGAGAAGTAAATCTCGTTAATGTCAACGACGAGTCGAAAATAAAACTCGTCAGTTCGATGGTATGCTATTCAAGATGGCGGCGGGTGGAGGTGTGTAAAGTGGTTCTGCGAGAAGAAAGGGAAAGGCTAAAGAAACAAGAGGAATAATGAAAGAAGATTGGAGTTGAGACTAAACATAAAACAAAAGAATAATGTGTTACGGTATATCTATATAAAATTAATGAGATCACACAACGCTTCATAAGCTCCCACCCCTAAAACACACACACACACTGTAAGGTCAAAAACGACTAGACGACCAAGGATGGAGGGCATCAACCAGAACTCCAGTAGAAAGGTGCGGAGAGTACTGAAGTTTGGAGGAGCTTATTGCCACTCAAATTTCAGAGAAGGTCAATGGTTGTTATCGGCGAGAAATCAATAGTAAACGGCTGTTGCAATAACGCAACATGATTTGCAACAGTTATAAAAAAAAGGCATCGAGTGCTGTAAATCTGAGCAGGCTTTGTGTTACTGAGACTCCAGAAAACATCACTTGTTATTCCTTCTGAGAAATTACTGATAATGATTTCTGTGAAGAACAACTAATTAATAAATAATAATAACAATAATAACAATAATAACAATAATAATAATAATAATAATAATAATAATAATAATAATAATAATAATAATAATAATAATAATAATACTTCTATACATAGATCAAAAGATCTAAAAAGAGGTAAAAAGCAGAAAAAAACACATAGCCATGTCATGGATCGACTACAAGAAAGCTTACGACAGGATCCCTCAAGCATGGATGATCGAGTACTTGAGAATGTACAAAATCAATTTGATTAAAAAAGTAATGGAAACATGGCGACGGGAACTGACAGTTGGGAGACAATACATAACTGAGATAAGAATAAAGAGAGGCAACTTCCAAAGAGATTCCTTATCACTTGTACTGTTCATCAATACCATGATGCCACTCAACAACATACTCAGGAAATGTGATGTCGGATAAAAGTTTAACTAATACCGAAGAAAAAATAAACCACCTCATGTATATGGACGGCCTGAAACTATTTGAGAAAAGCATAAAGGAACTGGAAATGCTGATCAACACAACAAGAATCTTAAGCCAGGACATTCAACTCCAATTTAGAATGGAAACGTCTTCACTGCTATAAATAAACTATAAAGGTAAAACTGGAGACAGCGCACGGTATGGAATTACCCAACCAAGAGGAGATGAGGACATTAGGCAAACACAAATATTTTTGATTTTAGGAATCAGACACCATCAAATCAATAGAAACAAAAGGGAAGATTAGAAAATTATACCTGAGAAAAACAACAAATTCTTATAAACTAAATTATATAGCATGAATCTAGAAAAAGAAATAAACACCCGGGCAATAAGATATTCTGCACAATTCATAGACTGGACCAAAGAATAACTGAGGTATCTTGACCAGAAGATAAGGAAACTAATGACGATGCACAATTAACTTCACCCGAAAGATGATACTGACCGACTCTATCTGAAAACGAAAATAATGAAAACACCTAAAATCCTCGAATGCAGAAACCAACCCACATAAGGTGCGAACGCTAACCAGTCACATGGAAGGTGCAATAGAAATAAGACAAAAAGAAAAACATAGAATCACATGAACACAAGAGAACTGAAACTGCAAGAACTTTCATTTAACTTCATCCCAACGAGATGGTACATAGCATGCAAAATGAAGGGTCAAAGATAATGGAAAGACAGAGGACGGAGAACACTAACCAGACCTTCGCTTGAAGAGTGCGGAGAGTGCTGGGCCAAAGGAAAACAATGTTTTTTTGCCAGCGAGAAATCAATGGTAAGCGGCTGTTGCCTTATGCAAAATCAGACTCCAGGGAAAATCACCGGTTATTATCAGTTAGCAATCATTGATGATCGCCCTGCGTGAAAACTCTTAGTGAGTAAATAATAATAATAATAATAATAATAATAATAATAATAATAATAATAATAATAATAATAATAATAATAATAATAATAATATAAAACATACTATCTTCTAATACCTCTCTTAGAGAGAAAGATTGCAGAGTCATCTGTCTTGATTAGTGCAATAGAAAATGGCCGTGGAGGATCTGATATGATGGAGAGACAGAGGAGGAATGGCACCACCGGAACCTCGACTGGAAGTATAAGTAGAGTACTGAAATATGAAGGAAGTTTTTTGTCATTAAAATTCCAATGAGAACCACTCGATATTATCAGTAAGAAATCACTGGTAAACGACTGGTGCGATAATGAAAATTGAGTTCCAATAGTGATTAAAATAAATGAAAAGTATTGTCACTCGGCTTCCTGAGATCACCGCTTGTTTTTACTAGTGAGTGATCACTTGCAATGACGTGTGAGACCTCTTAGCAAATAAAGCACAATTGCAAAGGAAGTTAGACTGAAAAGATATATAAACTAATCTCAAAACATTTCAAACTAATGAAAGTCAGTTTTACCAAAACGTGAAACGAAAAGAGTACAGAGCCCAAGCAACTGGACACAGCCGAGACTAAGCACTTCGGGGGAATTGTATGAGAAAATAGACAAGGACTTAACATGGATGTGTAAACTGAAGACGGAGCAGAAATTTTGCATCGAAACTATTAAAATGACCCTAAGGACAATAATAAAGCACTTGGCCCGATGAAGTACATAGATTTTCGTTCAAAACTTTAACTACTGTACATGAAAGGCGAGTACTAAACACTAAATTGATGTATACCCGAAGGAGAGATATCGGGGGGATGACTGAAATAAGCATGTTAATTCTAAAAGAGAGCGAGAACGGAATGATTCTGAGCAACTACAGACCGATAACTTGCCTACTGATCACGTAAACAATCTTAATAGTACATCTTAAAGAAAACATATACAACCCCCTTAATGGTTGCGGACTTTGCCTCAAAAAAGAGATAAGATGCAGGGAAGAGATAAAATGGACAAATGACATGCTATACATCGATCCGAAAATATTTAAAGAAGGCAAAATCAAAACCAAATCACAATGACTGCATATATTGACTACAAAAAGCATACAACACATGGATAATTTACTGTTAAAGATGTTTAAAATAACAGACAAAATTGTCAACTTCATGGAGAAAACAATGGAAAATAGAACAACACCTGGCAGAGATAATGATACAGAGAAGAATTTTCCAGAGAGACTGCCTATCTCGACTACTGTCTGTCATTGGTATGATGTCACTCGTTAACCTAAGCAGGAGATGCAATACAGGGTAACAACATTTACAGAAAATAAAAAATAAATCACCTCACGTATTTGTATAACATGAAATAAATAGAAAATAGGGAACAGAAACTAGAAACACAAATAATCACAACTAGAATATGTAGTCAGGATATAGAAATAGAATTCAGGTCATGAGATGACGAACGGAACACTCAAAACGACGAAAGGTATAATCCTACCTTATCGATAAGTATCACAAGCACTTAGCAAATGTGTTAATTACAAATACATCGGCATTATTTAAGCGTGCACCATCAAATCAACAGAGATGAAAGAGATAATTAAATTCTCCAGAAGAACTAGAAAATTTGTTTGAAATACAATTATATAGTAAAAACGTAATACATGAAATAAACAACTGGACAGTACCCGTTTTGAGTTATTCAGGACACTTCATAAACTAAACAAAAGAACCCAGGAAACTTGATTAAATAATCAATAAAATAATGAATATTTACAGAACACTACGCCCGCGGGATAATGTTGACCGACTCTATGTAAAAAGGGGAAAAAGAAGGAAGATGACTCTTAGCTATTAAAGATTGCATAGAGAAATCAATAAAAAAAATGTAAGCACAAAATATACAGCGGCTAAAAAGAAGCGGCCAAATGAACAATACAAAGAACAGTGTAACGAGAAACGAAATTGCGAGAAAAGTAAAATGTGAAGAGTCACAACTGCGTGGACTCATTATAAGATGAATCAAAGACATTTCACATGTGCAACAGATAGATAAGACTACGAAAAGGACACTTTAAAAAATCAAACAGAAATCCTGCACAAAAGAAAGCAATCAGAACAAACTAAATAAAAGTCAAGATTGACAAAACACAGTAAAACGGCAAATGTAGACAAAATTACGAAACGGTAAATCACATCCTAAGTAAATGGCAGAACCTGACCCAAATAGAGTATACAAATATACATAGTACACTGGGAGCTGTGCAAATTACTAAACTTTGGATACAAAAACAAACCAGAGAATGTATTAGAAAATGAAATGCATAGTATCCCTGGGGCATTGAAATACAAACGAATTACACGGTATTATTGTTGCAAATATCCGGCCACTGAGTTAGAATGAAACAGTTGTGTCACTTCTGCCATCAGTCAGAGGAGAAAAAGTTTTTATTTATTCTTGCATACAGAGTACCCTTTTTCTCTATCTCTCCCACATTGAAACCGACCCTGTATCTAACTTTGCACTATTTGGGAAGGGGTAAGTAAATAGTATAAAACAAGGCTATCAATAATACAGGCCTGGCAAACATACGACTGGGGTCCACGACTGGAGGTGGGCATGTAAATACAAAAATTACTACTAAATAATAATTAGCGAGAAAAGTTTTAGTAAGAATTTTCTTAGTAATGTCCAGTAATTAGCAACTATACATATTATTAGGAAGCAGCTTACAATATTGATTTATTTCCATCAAATCAAATGTAAAATGTAAAACTATATAAAACAGCTAAATTCACAAAAAAATTCTTTATTCACCATTAATTAGACACATTTTTTATATTTTGAAATTAATGAGTCGATTTGTTTATATTGACTACTTGATTACAGAGCATATAATGGATAATACAATCAGAAATCAAATTGTATGTTTTGAGACATGCTGAATTCATTTATGACACTCGAAAAAGCATTTGAGCCCCACTAACATTACTATTAATAAAATAAACCAAATATTACAACATCAGAACACATTTTACTAACGATATATCGCATAATAAATTAATCATTCTAATAAATCACTCTTCCATCCATGGCACTAATATGCCCCTCTTTCAGCACCCAAGCTCTGAATATCCTGGTGAACAACGCACACCATTCAAACTCAATAATCCAGATATAAGGGGTAAGAAAGTCCCAGAGCTTCCTGAGAATTACACAAGCGTTCGATCAGCTTACATCACTAATTATCCCAACCATCCTACAGTTAGAAGCCATATGTTTCCGATACCCAAGTCTATCAAGACATATGGAGGAATATTACACATGGTTGGAGGAGATATCGCTAATCGAAACCATTGGCAATGGGATAAATGTGTTGTGAGCAGCCCATCGTGCAGCACAGAACAGGAGCAAGCCATTTGAAGTGACCATTACCTCACTGATGCCTTTGATTCGTGAGCAGGCCTACTCAGTTGCCACTATAAAACACTGCATGGATAAGATTCGAGACACAGTGTCTTTGCTAAACCCAGAACAAACCTCAGTTTTAACTGCTGACCAGCCATTATTTGCGCTTGCTAAGCAAATCCAGTGGCAGTTGCTAGAAGAGTATAGTGAAAACAAGTTTGTCATCATGTTGGGGGACTACACATAGGGATGACAGCACTGAGGTTATTAGGAAACCTCCTAGAATGTAGTGGCTGGACCAGTGCTATTGCTGAAGCAGGGGTGTCGTCATCCGGTACAGCAAAGTCATTCGTGACTGTGTCAAGTGTCACGAGGACAAGACGTGTCCATTAGATCACAGCATGCACTTGTACACACCGATGAAAGAATCTCACCATGACTATTGTTCCGATTGCGGGATGTCAGGAAACTCTCCTACGTCCTTTGAAGACTGACACCAGAGGCAGATGAGTGCCAATCCACAGATCCAGCTTTGAAATATGGTGTTAGATATGGAGCGCACCATATCCCTTCTGACCCAAACTCTACCGAGAAGACCTGGCGGAGCTGATTCCGAAATTCTTCACAAACAACAACATGAACTATACCAGATGTCTCCCAATTCATTCGCAGGATAGGATGTCCCTTGACGAGCAACACCCAGATGTCGTCATCGAGTTTCACAAAGGAAACTTCATAATTCATCAGTCAAAACGATAATTTTTCTGCCCTGGCGATAGATCAAGCTCATGAACAGAACAATGCAGTCATCAAAAGTGATAGTGAAGCTGTTGGACTGACAGAGGATCCTGGGGCACTAATAAGATGGATGGTAGCTTGACCAAGGGTGAGTCGTCTAGCTGCAATGTCATGTTTGAAGGACGCATCAACCACCACCAAACATCGCGACCAACACGCAAGTACCCAGTGGGCATTCGTGGAGAAGACCGGGGTGCTGCAAAGAGTCCTGAAGGAGATGGGAAAGCCTTTCTAAGAAGAAACGCCAGATCAACTGATTCTAGACACAAAAACCATTGCAGATCCAACGTTAGCGGGGCGTGTTGAAACCCACCAAGAAAGAGGACAACAACAATTCATGTCATTTGTGGATGGCCAGGAGAGTGACGATACAAGCTCATTCTACCCCCCATAAAAAGGAACACCATTGCCTTTTTCAAACATGGCCAGGTCACCATTAGTTCCAAGGAAAAGGTCATGAAAGGGGAGTGCCAGCTGTTTTCCAGACTATTCTCCTCCTGTCAAGTCAGACAGTTTAATTTGGAAGACTTCTTCAAGCATGAGATCCAAGCAGCATTGATGGCTCAACAAGAAGTTTCAGTTGATGACCTGCAGAAACCAGATAATATCGTTGTCCTAATGTACGACCGCTCCAACGAGGCGAGGCTGGATCTCTTTGCCCTCAAGCAAAGGACTTACAGTTTGATTCCACACACCAGAGCGGCCTTGAGGGTACACGCTAAAATGCGTCCTACCAGGGTGAAGTCATATGGTGGTAGGCGACTGCCTCAAATATCAAATCCAGAAACTAGCACCCTCTGCTGACTGGTGTTGGATTCAAAGTGAAGAAACGTGGAAAATACATTGGACAACACTTCCACCAATAGTTGCATGCTGCCAGAAATGAACCAAATGCGACTGCAGGAAAAAACTGCATCAAAAGGTGTAAATGTTTAGGCGCCGGACTTTCTTGTACCGCTCTGTGCAGTAGTGTCGTAGTAAACAAAGTTCAATTGTCGAACATTTGACAGAATATTGCGAATAATTTTAGTATTATTCTTTTAACGTGAATATCATGTTGATGTTCAACTAAGTTAGTCAGTAAGACTCTATAATCAGTCAGTCCATTAATGTAGTATGTTATATGTCGCTAATAATAATGTTTTGATGTTGTAAGTTTTGTATTTTTTATTATACAATTTGACATCAAGATCACTACAATCAGTTAAATAGATAGCAATTTATAAATAAATATCATTATCGCGAGCCCCTGATGGCGGCCATTTTGAAAAAGGCCGCCATCTTGGATTTTGAGGTGGCTAGTCGGACAGATATGTTTAGTATACCTTATGGAGTCATCATGCGAATTTTGGTGCTTTTATAATCAAATATATGATGTTTCCACTAGCCACCCCACTAACGAAAAAGGAAAGAGGGAGAGAGTGACAAGAAATAAATAGACAGGAGAGAAAGATGGAAAGAAAGGCGCTGAAATAGTGTATATTATTTCATCACATTGTATTCTTAATTTCTGAAAACCTTTGACTTTGTATTCTTTGTAAAAACATAATTATCACCCAATGTGAAACCGGGAAATTACATATTTATATAATGAGGAAGTTTCAAAGATGAAATAATATTTCAGACAAAATTGAAAGGTTAGTAGATGAAATTAGTAGATAAGCATGAACCATCTATTTAACATAATAACACAGACATGCAGCTAAAGCCACCAATATTTCAGTCGGATTTAACGCGTGAAATAACGATGGCTTTACATGTCTGTCTGTGTCATTATTTTAACTAAGTTGCTTTCATGCTTATTCAAAAATTCTAAAAATAAATTGTCTGTAAAAGTTAAAAAATAGATCTTCTGGCATATTTGAGAAATTGAAGTCTTAATTAATGTCAAGCACATTTTAGGTGCGTTCAAGTGTCCTTATGCGAGACTGATACTGAATATGAGTATCACTTCCATACAAGAATTAGTTTCATATATCCATCAATCTTATATGCCAGCTAAATCATATATATATATATATATATATATATATGATTAACAATTTCACATCACACGTCTCATAAATTTGAATACAAATGTAGACATGTAGTTAACAACTTCCGGAATAGATATCACTTTTTTTTCAACTCAGTAAATTAAAAAAAATATATAAAAAATGACAACGATACCATTTTTTCCTTAATTTTATATAATATTTTTATCCCTTTTTCACCACCACGTGTGTTTTTTCTTCTTTTTTTCTTTTGCATTACTCTAATGATCGACCCCTTCCCACAAAAAAACACTCGCAAAAAACAGCGAAGACGCATTTAAATAATTAAAATGTCCCATTTTATGAAAAGTGTATATGTTATTTGAAACGGGAAAACTGAAGAACCCAAGAAACTCCTCCCCCGACATCTGAGCTCTATATAAGTTTTATTAATCGAATGTTTCATCATCTATTAATTATTGTGTTATTTAATTATTACATTTATACATAATAATAATTTTATAAGTAAGAGCTAGCATCGACGCACGTTAGTAAAAGCGAGGAATTTTTGTATTAAAAGATTTCATGACCTAAGTCTACATTCTGACCTAATATTCTAGTTTTGCTTAATTTGTAAATAAAGTAGCTTTTCTAAATATGATTTTAAGAAAAGATGATCCTTTAATTAAATAGTAAGCGAATCTGTATACATGACGACTAATTTCATAATGTAAGTTCTTATCATTTGCTTCGGTGCTACTAATGAAACAGAAAGAGATGTACAGAAAAGGTACTATTTTTTTCTAGCATAATATTTGCTGAAAGAAATTTACAATTTATAAAATGGGTCCGTTGAAAACTAGTGTCATTATTTTCATTTATTTATTAATTTATTTTTAGCACACGCGTCTCAGCCAAATATAAGCATTATTTTCCTTCCGTGCTACGAATTGAACAAACATAGATTTTAAAAATATACTTTTTTTCAGCACAAATTTTATTCCGTGCTACTAACGAAATAAGATTAGATTTAACAAGAAAATACATTTTTTAGCCTACTGATAATATTGCTAGCAATTTAATTTAAACTCCATTATGTATTCATTTTAAACTCACTTATTTGGGTGATTTAAAAACATTTTACCAAATCAATTTAAGTCAGAGTCTGCATTGGCGCTGGACATCTATATTTTCTAAAGAAAATTTGTTACTTGTTTTTATTTATAATTAAAAATACATAACTATAGAAAGTAGAAATAAAGAATAAATAGTTATTTTTTGTTCTGGGGTGAAAGTTGACATGCCATGGCTTTCAATGCCGGATCTCGTTAGTTTAGACATATATAATATATAAAATTAAGTCGGTTAGATTTTCTTAACTTAAACCTAAATAGCAATGCATCCGATTCAAACTAGTGATTTCTTCTTTCTTTTACTTGCACTAAAAAGTCTTATTGGCTTTAGTTTCTTTTTGATTACGGATAGGAGGTTCGTTATAATCGGATAACTTTTAGTCTGTAACCTAAACAGCACTGTTCCCTTGTTCCCTTGTTTGTTTGTTTTTTTAACTACACTTATCTGATTTTCTGCTCACCATTTTGATTTTTAAGCAAGACCCATTGTAAATAATTGACTAACATTTTAATTCGCAAGTATTATTATTATTATTATTATTATTATTATTATTATTATCATCATCATCATCATCATCATCATCATCATCATCATCATCATCATCATCATCATCATCATCATCATCATCATCATCATCATCATCATCATCATCATCATCATCATCATCATCATCATCATCATCATCATCATCATCATCATCATCATCATCATCATCATCATCATCATCATCATCATCATCATCATCATCATCATCATCATCATCATCATCATCATCATCATCATCATCATCATCATCATCATCATCATCATCATCATCATCATCATCATCATCATCATCATCATCATCATCATCATCATCATCATCATCATCATCATCATCATCATCATCATCATCATCATCATCATCATCATCATCTACTCACTTGAAATTTTCACATAATTCATAATCCGTTATTTCTCACTGACAATAACAAGTTGGCTAGTTTTAGAGTAGTATTTGTTTATCTCCTTACATCAAGTGACTTCGTCTAAAGCGATTTCCATAAAATATGGTGTTTTATCGATAATATCTTCGTCTCTTGCTTTTCTATAGTTTTTTGTTAACTAATTTATTGTAATCCGCCTTGCTCATCTTATAAAAGTTTCTTATTTGATAAATAATTTGATAAATAATTTGTCCGAATGTCTAATGTTTTTTACTGTATGTTTAATTTTCTTTTGAAATGTCGTTCTGTTCCTGTGGAATTCTAAACTTCCCGGCTATGGATACAACTAATATTAATTTAAATCCTTTAATAATTGTAATTAAACTCGGTATTAAGCTTACTAATAATAAGGTGATTTAAATATATAAATCACGGTAAATAGTTGTATTGTTGTAGAATATAGTAAGTCAATTTAACAGAATTATAATAAATAATTAAACTAAGGAATACAAAACCCTCAGTAAATTGCTACGAATGAATAGTATATTTAATAACTTCTAATATTTTTATACGCTGGTAATGATGAATTAATAATTTTTAGAATGTCAAATGCTGTTTTATCACATGATCTGGTTTGTTAAGTTTTAACGTAAATTAGCATACTTGCGCAATTGGGGTATGTTTGTGTGGATAGGTTGTAATTGCTATATCTCATTTTTACTAAATTTTGTTTATCGTGATTTTGATGTATAATTTTATGATTTTATGATTACTTGTAATATGTTTTTAATTGTTTATTTTTAATATAATGCGTGTAAGATTAATAGGTTTAGTAAATACCGGTTGAATTTTCTAATTAACTTGTTTGTATATAAATTTATATATTTAACACCTGTTAAATACAGTAGATACACCATTTAGATTGAGTAAATAAACTATTGAAATAACTGTGCACGTTAAATTGCGTCTATTCCTTTTAAAATTTGATTGTAAGTATAAATGTATTTTCCTGATTAATATAATAATTCAGAAATATAATTGCCAGTGAGTAAGTGTAGGTGTGTATGCCATTGCCAATTGTAAGTTGTGTATGTAAACATTTAATATACAGCGATATCTATGTGTATGTAGTTTCAAATATGGCTAGCCGATATATATATATATATATATATATATATATATATATATATATATATATATCATTTAGAAATCTCCTTGTGAAAAACACAATTATATTGGAACACACAACCAACAAACAAAATCTACATATATTAAAAGCCTTGCAGATAAAAACAAAAAGTTGTCAATAATCAAAATTAATTGCAATAATAGTAAACACATTCTAAAATGCCTATAATACTAATACATTATTATTACTACAACCATCTCACAATTTCCGACAAGACTATTAATATTTTTTTAAAAGCACACGTTCTTTACTTGATAACCAGCCCTGAAGATTAATCCAGATGAATCTGAAAGTACTAGAGCCCAAAATGAGTACGGCAAATACATCGACCTGTTCCAACTGGAAACCAGGAAAACTAATAAGGAACTTAGAACAAATCAATATATATATATATATATATATATATATTATATATATATATATATATATATTGTTATTGTTATTGTTATTGTTATTGTTCTTTTGCTAATCTGTGAAATAATTGACGAAGGCAAAGGACGCAACAAAGTGACGTCAAAAGTGACGCCAGTGTGATTAATCATTTTGACGCCGTTAACGCCTATCAAAGCTGTCAGGTCTCACCGTTTCCTATTCTCAACATACGTTCATCGTTAAAAGAATACATACACACACATGCATATATATATATATATATATATGTATAATTGATACATGTTATTTTAAAGACTCTTAACAAACAAATCTCTAGGTGTTTTTTAACAGGTAACCTGGTTTCGGAATAAAGAATTTGTACAATACACTTGCTTATGACAATAATGCTTCCAGCAAACCCTTCAGTCACCCTCAAGTGTAAGAGGCACATTTTGACAATGTCCTCTTTTTATTTATTTATCTACCTCCCACAAGGCAAGATGTGACACAAGGTCGGGAAAGTGGGATTAAATAAGCCAGCGCTCGAGAGGTGAGCACTCTGGCCATTTAAAACTTGCCTGGGCTGCCCCGTCGGCATTCCCCGGTAGGGGCGCCTCAGACAGTAAGCAATAAACTTACTCCTCCACAAAGAGGGGAGGCAAAGCCTGGGGGGGTGCACCTCCTAGAACTGCACAGGACCGGCAACCCCCAATAGACCGGCGTAAATCCAGACCCAAAGGCCCGGACGATACCGGTTTATTGGGGGGGGGGTAAAACCCCCTGGTTGACCGTTTTTTTATTATTCAAATGTTGAAATAAGATTACATACTGCTCTCACTCTCAACACTATTTCCTGCCTTGACAATGTACAAAATCGACTTCGAAATCAAATGGTGGTGATCCTTTCTCTTTACTGTCGCTTCGTTCTCATAGAAGATAAGTTTCTTGTCCCTTTTCTACTCTGTCTTTTTTTCCATGAGAGGTGCTCGACTGAGCTCCAATATTTGGTTCCTCCTTGTAAGATTCACAGCAAGAACTAGCTTTTTTTACCAAACAGGAACAAACTTTCCTTTGTCCTTCCATCAGTGTCAGGCTGAATTTTTATGGACAGAGCTTCTTTGCAAAGACTACCTGCCTGTAAAACACATTATCGCGAGACTGCTTCCCTGTGTATTACAAGTTCGTCTTGAAATTCAATGTCAACAAATTGTTGTCATAAACCAACCCATAAGTAATCAAATGCAGTTCATACCATGGTCAATGTTAGTTATTCCATAATATTTATCATATTTCGGATGGCAATCATTGCGTCTCATTAATCCGTATGCCTTTATACATTCAGAAAATGCAATCCTTTTATTTTTCAACTGTTAAAAACAGATTTTCTGAAATTGTATTCACGCCTTATGAAATGTTTAGACCATTTTACGGTTTGATTTTCTTTGGCTAATTAACAGTATATCAACCACTTTTAGATTATTTCATACCGAAAATATTTTGACCAATTCATTGTATTCGCTTATGACTGCACGTTGATATTTTACACAAAATTGCGGGTACATTTTACAATATTGGAGCACAGTGGAACAAACCGATCCGATGTGGTTTGAACTCCACATCACCGATTTAATAGTTCGCCCCGATATCTAATAGGAGAATAACATACACCCTTATTTTAAGAAATATATTACTCCGCCTTATTATGGCGACTATATATTTTGACAGAGTCTCAATTTACTTGGCTCCACGCGAGAGAAGAGTTAGACACAAGGTAGGTTTGTAGTGTGAAGAAAATCTATCTACGAAAATTGAGCACTTTCGCTTGGGATCAAAATGAAAATTGCCCCAGTCTAGAATGATTCTCCTTCCCTGATCGAAAAAAGAAGAGTTAAACGTGTAATATCACAACATATACTACACTTAGATCTTCGTCCAAAAGCCAAGGATTTTTGTGTTTTCATAGAGTCAGTGTCGACATTGAATTTCATTTGACATTTCACGCTTATGCGATCCATCATCGTCACATATACACATAATTTCGTTAGGTACGTTTATACTTATTATACTCATCAATGTTTCATGCCTTACATACACGTATACACGCGCAAACACACGCACACACACACACATATATATATATATGCATATGTATATATATATATATATGCATATGTATATATATATATATGCATATATATATATATATATATATATATATATATAGGGTGGGCAAAAAAAAGGGTCCTATTTTAAAAAATTCATAACTTTTTTATTTATTGATTTTTTTTTTTTTTTTTTAGAATAAGTAAAGAACCCCTTCCGAAGCAAGCATGAGCCGTATTAGCCATAAGGAACGTACCCTCATTTAGAAAACATTATTTTTGCTTAAAAAACACAAAATAGTGTAAAAAACCATACTTTAGTTTTTGTAAGTTTTAAGAAGTGTTTTTCGGCTAAAATTTGTTTTGTTTATTTCAAAAAATCTCGGAAGGGTCAGTCTACACACACATAAAGTATGGTGAGTTTAACTTTTATTTTGTGGAAGTTATTCAAATTCAAGTTATTCAAATTTAAAGATAGGACCCTTATTTTGGCCCACCCTGTATATATATATATGTTTGTGTGTGTTTCCTTCCTTTTTTATAAATAATCTGTGTTGCCGAAAATCATTCTATGTGTTGATAAAGTTACTCTAAAATGTCCGATTATATGCTATAAATAATGACTGGAACCTGTGAAAAAGTTCTTTTTACACATCATATGGCTTTTCAGTATAATGTATAGCTTTTGTTGCCTGACATGTAAAAACAGGAAAAAATGTTATTAAAATGGCGACAACATTTCAAATGAACATGGTACCATTACTGAGAACGAGTCGGAAAAGGGAAAAGTGTGAAATTGATATGCTGATTGTTTTACAATTCTTTACCTCTTCTTCCTTTCCTTCTATTTGGTTTTTGTTTTTTCTTTGGCCCCCAGTTCATTTGTAATGTTATCTCCATTTTAATAACATCTTTTTTCTTACCTTTTTTAACAGAAAGGTATAAATTATACTGAAACTTCATTTCACATAATATATATATATATATATATATATATATATGTATATATATATTATTATATATATATGTATATATATTATGTGAAATGACGTTTCAGTATAATTTATACGTTTCTGTTAAAAAAGGTAAGAAAAAAGATGTTATTAAAACTATACAACATTAGTTTTTGAGTTTATTTTTATTAGTTGTTGAATTGCTTATCCTTTATTCCATTTTTATTTTTACATATATATATATATGTTTGTGTGTGTGTTTCCTTCCTTTTGTATAAATACTCTATGTTGCCGAAAATCATTCTATATATTCATTATTTATCTATGACAGTATATACATATCGATTTAAGACGACCATGTCTGCAGGGAAACAGCCCTGTGGTAATGTGTTATACAGATAGAACGTTCTTGGAAAGAAACTCGGTTCATGGAAACCTCTTACTGTGGATGTTTACAGGGAAGACCCTGCGATTGGCTCTAAGTCGAAGACCTTCCATGGAAATAACGATTTTGAGTTCTAAGTAACATTTGAGTGTACATCGTTGACCCAAGAACACAATGGCATCCATTTCGAAACTTCACCAAAATTATATACAACATATCCATCCCAGTCATCCTCGTTGGTGGTGATGTAGTTTAGTATCTGTTCTCTTGTCATGAGACAGTCCTCCCAGGTATTACATCTTTTTGGGGGATAGTGAGGTATCTGTTTGTTCGCCATGATACCATCCTCCCAGATATTACCACCTCCATTGGTGAGCAGTTTAGTTTATCTTCCTTCGATCGCATATTATTGCTAGTCATAAGAATATCGGTTCTTGCCTGTTTTATGTATTGCTAGTTCGGTTGATGTTAATCCGTCTTAACGCAGCTAAAAGTGAACTCTTTCGTCTTTAAGTGACTTTTCATGCAGATCAAAGGAAGAAAATCTTTTCCGGAATTAATTATCACTTTTTTCTACTCTCAATTCCATGTGGGATGTTTTCCAGCTGTTAATGTTCGATTCACTTTGAATAACAATTCATCATCCACGCACCTACCGATTCTGTTCGCGTCTCCTTAAAACTCGAGAGGTAACAAATACCCTTTCTAAAGCGTGTCGGCGCAATGAGGAGCTTATGATGAAGCAAGGGTACGCAATCCCTACACTATATCATGCATTATGCTACGTTTTTGTTGATGCTGATGTTTTCTCAGGTGATATCACCAAACAAAAGAGTTATTTAGTCCGCCGGGTGGGAGATAAGAATAAATATCATAAAATTAATAACGAGGGTCGTACAGGATTCGAACCTACGATTCAGAAGTCCGCGAACGTTGTCAGAGACGGCTTGATAAACGATCCAGTATGTCTAGAGAAGGCTGATGCTATTCCTTTCGCGGTAATGTCACTAAAGGTTTTAAAGTAAATAAATATATAGCTCTACTTGTATATTATATAGAAACAGTAAGAATTAACCGCATTTATTACCCAACTCCAATGTACCAATATTCACCAGAAATACTATATGAATATATATACTGTTACGTCATCCGTATTGACGAATGTATGGTAACACGAAAAAATATATATGTCTATGGATATTAAAAATACTAATTTATTAAAGAAAATAATTATATGTATATATAGATAAGTAGATGGGGAGTGAGAAAAGCAGAAAGAGAAGGGGAGAAATGGATTCAGTTGGTCTCGTGTGACTAATTTAATATGCATTTTGTAATGTATTTTTGAGTAATCTTAATTTGCGATCTCTTAATTAAAGCTTAAGATTCGTAACGCTATCTTTACGACTAAAAGAGAACCGACTTTTGGGATGACCTCATACAATTTATTCTGTTCTGTGTTGTGTCGCTGCGTGTACTTTTATATAGTTAGTATAGAGATAAATGAGTCAAAATAAAAGGACCAAAGTAAGCTGAAATGATAAGTATGCCCATCCACCCACTCCGATAACATATAATTATCCATATGTAATCGAAGGGCATTCGTATGTGTACATATCCGATTAAAACTCTCAAACTTAAATATTTAGACCGACAATGTATATATATATATATATATATATATATATATATATATAGTAAAACACGACGTTGTCCAAGATTGACTAAGAAACTATCTTGCTTTAGCTCATGACACTATATTACCTTTGTTAGTTTTATTATTTACATTTTATAAAATTTAATTGATGTACTAGGCACTGATTATGTGAGACGGGTTTTTTAGTAAAGGGACTGTGAACTCTATATTAACATATATATTCTTTTTTTTCATTCCTATGCCTTTCTATTTATGAATAATTTAAGAAGTGGATACCAAGCACCAACGCATACGACACAATAATGTTCTACTTCCTTTGATAAAAAAATGATAATTCAAGTACTGTAGTTTATGACTATGTATGGTTACGAGGGTTTATCTAAAAAAAACAACAAAACAAATAAACAGACAAGTATTACACACACATTATATATATATATATATATATATATATATATATATATATATATATGATTATTTTTATTTACACAGACATGTACAAAATCTGCGACACTGGTATGTCGATGTTATCGATCAACAGTTATTATAAACTGAGATCTAATAAGGGAAGGTTAGAATCCAATCTTAACCTCAGATCATATTTGGAAAGAATGAAATGGAGGAAAAAAAGTGTCGCAGATTTTGTACATGTCTGTGTAAATAAAAATGATCATATATAAAGCTCTATTTGATATTGAGCACTATTTATAAACCCGGTTGAAATTCTTTGCATTACTACCCTGTGGATGTTTTACCTGGATTATTATCGTCATTATATATATATATATATATATATATATATATATATATATATATATATATATATATATATATATATATATATATATATATATATATATCAATTACAAATAAAAAATACGAAAATTAAAATAGCGATTATGAACCATATATAATAATATAAATAAGTTATTTTAACCACTACATTAAAAGCACATATGATGAATTTGATAGATAGATTAAATAAATAAAAATTAGAATAGATGTTATTAAGGGAATAATGTAATTGCATAGATCGGCACCAATGCCAAGGTTATAATATGAGATCTAACGGAATAAGAAACTAGCAGTATATTAACTTGATAAAAACATATACATTATAATATTGAAATATAATTTAAAATTAGATAATGAATAAACAACGAAAATCTGCATATCACCTTATCTCATATTAGAATTAAATACTATTACGACCTTGACAGAAGGGTCTATTCACATAAGAAGTAGAACCCGAAAAATCTTTAAATAAATAAACAATCGGAGTAAATGAAAAATACTACTTAAAAGTTCTATTTTCCGTATGAGATAAAAAGCTTGTGGATTTAGCATATATAAAATAAAAGTAGTATTAAATAAAAAATTTCATAATATAATACTTTAATACAACTAAAAAAGCATCGAGGAATATCCAATTCAATTACTTACGGCGAAAACAAAAATATGTAATGAAAGGAGTCAATGCTAAATATGATACCTTATATTATTAATTATGGAAAAAGTGTTTATAATTAAATATAAAAATATTTTCTAAAAATATTTAAAATACTACCGATAATCTTCAAAATATTGTAGATGTACTTAGTTATTAATGGGTTAAAATAGATAAATCTGCATACTTCCGGTGATCAGGGTAAAACGGAAGTCATCTAAATTTACGGATATAAAAATATAATGTAACAAAGAAATACCGAATGAAAAAAAAAGTGGGTGAAACAATAAAAGACGATCAGTGAAAATATATATTTTAATGCAGGAATATTTAGATCAATAATTATAGCGGATGACGAATGATTAGAAATACAAAAAGATAAAAGGATAATATACATTTATGTTAACACATAAATATAACGAGACCATAGCTCCATTTTAAATATATATATATATATATATATATATATATATATAGAGGGAGAGAGAGAGAGATAGAGAGAGAGAGAGAGAGAGAGAGAGAGAGAGAGGGAAGGAGGGAGGGAGGGAGGGAGAGAGATTTTTTAATTAATTAATTAATCAATGTTCTATACAGATTTTTATAATTAATTTACAAATTAATTTTTTGCGTGCACAAACGTTTGACATGGACGCGCGTTTCTGGCTATAATATATATATATATATATATATATATATATATATATATATATATATATATATATATATTTAAATATATATATATATATATATAATGTTGATAATGAGTATTGATTGTAATTTAGTCTTTGAACGCCTAGTTTTTCATGTTTTTGTTGCTTTGTTTTGTAAAATTAGCACTGAAGATAGCCACACCAATGAATAAATACACAGAAGGATTTTACAAATATGTTGGTGTTTGCCGAAACAATTGTACGCTGAATAAAAAATAAATTTTATGAAATGACGTGAATCTGTCCTTTATAAACATTGAAATGGTTAGAAATTACATGAAATATTAAAAATTGCATAGCCCTTTCCTTACTATTGAACTTTTATAATTACTTTATGTTATAAAATTAATATTTTAATAGATACAATTGTAAATGTAAATAAAAAATACATACACACACACACATATATATATATATATATATATATATATATATATATATATATATATATATATATATATATATATATCGGAGGACAACATTACATAGTAAGCGGGATGGGAGATTTTTAAAATACATTTAATAATCAAAATACCATTCGACTAAAACCTAAAAGTTGTAGAAATATAATTAATAATAGTAACAAATATTCAACTAAAACTTAGAACTCCGGGCGCCTTTCGCTCGACACATTTTAAAAAGTGTACGTCGGCAGATAACAATTAAAATAAATGATTTAATAATTACACTTTTACAGAAAATAGGATAAAGTGGGAGAAAAAACGAACGATGGGAAAATTATTTCTGCAAAGTAAAGAAGTGCAAAATAGAAAAGATATTAACGAAGAAAAAGGCAAACATTTTTAGAGCTCTCTGAATAAGTCTAACTTGTGTGACAGCTTTTCTGCCTGCAGAGAGTGGGCCTTCGTATAGTTACGCTTACCACCTTTAAGCACTGAAGTGGTGTTATTAGCGAGCGTTGTGTATAATGCGGCAGAAACCATCGGAGTACGCATTACCACACACTTTGTTGTCATATAAATGTTGGCCAATGGACGACTCATGGATTTGTGAGTGTAAACGTCCGGATGTGCTTTATAAACGCCCCGGATGCGTCCGTTAATCAATTTTCTTTCTCCATCCTTGACTTGCGAAAAAACGCAGGGACATGTTGTGCCGCTGAAACTGTCAACACTAAAAAGTACGGCTCACATAGTTAGCCTCGCACTGACATTGGAATTTATATATCACTAAACGTTGTTGTAGTGTGGGAAGTTCATCTTCGTGAAAGGAAGAAAAGGCAATTCTGGTGCCAAACAACACTACATAAAAGTAGCGAGATGCTGCAGACGAAATTTTATCAGGTAACCCTTGACTGGTAGCATCAATAAAGGGAAGTTTCAGATAAACCGGACACAAAAAATGTGTTAGTATTAAATTTCGCAATTCTTGACTGCACTTGGAAATTATGACCTCGGTGAAACCATTATTAATAAGAATTTCAGTGATCTTTTTTATTTCAACCGCAAGTTTTCTCTCAGTGCAAATCATAAGAGCTCTGTGAACAAGGGTCTAGATGAAACTGATATTTCTGCTCATAGGAATTCCCACTAATGTACAACGCCAGGCGACGGGTCTTGCTAGTGATAAATAATATTATCTATTTTCATCACATATACCCACTTATAATGCAATTTCAGAGAATTAAAATATGGACAGAACTTATGGGATTACTTAATGTTATGTTTTGGTTGTGAAGCTGCGTGTAACCTTATACATTTAATATATATGCTTATATCATTATTATTTATTTACTCGCTAGGAGTTCTCACACAGGTCATCAGCAGTGATTACACAATGATAATAACCAGTGGTGTTCCTAAGTTTTCTCAGATGTCCAGTACTCTGCACCTTTTTCGATAACCATTGCATTATCACAACAGCCGCTTACCATTGATTTCTTGCTGGCAATAGCCATTGGTTCCCCTGGGATTTGGGTGGAAAGAATCTCTCCAAGATCCCAGTATTCTCCGCACTCTTTCAGTAGAGGTCTGATTAGTGCTCTCTCTCCTCGGTCTTTCCATCCTCCTTGACTCCTCACGACTATTTTGTGTGGTATCAGCCGAGGCCGGTGCAATTTCTTTTTTTGTGAGAGGAGGGCACTCATATAAAAATTTTTGCGGTTCTAGTTTTCTTTTTTGGGCGGGGGGGGGGGGGTTATGTGGTCGTGTTCTGTTTTGTTGCTGTTTTATTTTTATTGCAACTTCAATGGGACTGGTTAACGTTCGCAGTTTATGTGGGTTGGTTTCCGCATTCGAGGATTTTTCTTAAGATTTCAGTGGTTTTCATTATTTCCGCCCGTTGTATAGTCTAAGTCCTTTTAATTCCAATTTCTCTCAGTATTTTTTAGAGTTTTTATCCCGATTGTTCCTAGCACTCCTACGATTATTTCTTCATGTTCCATATCCCTTTCAGTTCGAGGGCAAGTTCCGTGTATTTGCTTCGCTTTTTTATCTCTTTCATTTCCACCCTGTGGCCTGCTGGGACGGAAAAATCAACGATTTGGCAGGATTTTTCCTTCTTATTTACTATTATGATATCCGGTGTCCTTGCTAGGATTAGTTTATCTGTTTGTACCTTCATATTTCAGATGTGATTTTCGTTTTCCAGTACTGGCTCAAGTTTATTATTTCTTCTTCTTCTTCTTCTTCTTCTTCTTCTTCTTCTTCTTCTTCTTCTTCTTCTTCTTCTTCTTCTTCTTCTTCTTTTTATAATCATTATTTTTATTATTTTTATTATTATTATTATTATTATTATTATTATTATTATTATTATTATTATTATTATTATTATTATTATTGTTGTTGTTGTTGTTGTTGTTGCTGCTGCTGCTATTATTATTATTATTATTATTTAACTGGAAAATTGTTTATGCAAAAGTGATAGATAACCAACTCCAGATTAAATAATAATAATAATAATAATAATAATAATAATAATAATAATAATAATAATAATAATAATTGCAACGCGTCTTCGTTTATTATAAAAAAAAGAATGTAATAATAGTTGTGGTAGTAATAATGATAATCATTAAATAAATAGAATGGTGGTGATGATAATGCTAATAATAACAATTATTCCAGCCGCGAATCAACTGACATAGGGTGTTTAGAATCTCCAGCAAGCCATAGCGAACGCAACATCTCTAAGGATAGCAAATACCTGGTGGAATGCAAAGGCAGTTGTAAATGCCAGGTTGACATCTGGCATGGTTTAACAGCATTTCATGGTCAGGATTGGGTCGTCAGCTTTAGATAGCAACTCTTCTAGTGGTGCTATCTCAATAAAAATACCAGGGAAGGAAAACCTTACACAAACCATTCCTCATATTATTTCAATATGAGTGTTCAGAATTATCAAACGCAAAATTACGTATGTGGGTTCAGAATGTCAAGTACAAGCCCCACGTCCGGCGGGAGAACGAACAAGGCTTCCAGAGTCGTCATCCAGCAACACCCTTAAAACACTAACACTAAAACTAGAACTAATTGGACTAAATGCTTAAATAGAATGGTGATGAAATGTTACTTGAACCGTGATCTTCTTAAGAGACGATATAGACAGCGAATGCACTTAGGCTGGAATGAGCTGGCCTGTTTGCACTACCAGACCAAAAACTTTCAAGACAAGTCCGGGTGATTACAACGAGACGAGCTTGGGGAGATAAATAAACTTAATGCAGTTGAAGAAAAGTCTATGGTTGAAACAACAACAAACTCTGAGAGCGAAAATATTGTAACTAATGGTAATCAGGCGGTTTCCACAGATGCAATCGTAAAACATATGATATAACATGGGATCACAGAAGAAGATATTGATGTTTTCAGAGTGTTAGACGAGAAGCTAAGAGCTGTCAATTTAGAACAGCCACGTAAGCTGAGATTTGTCAATAGGAAAAAATTGTCACGACCAAAGTGAATGATTTCTTGACATTGTTATTAATAAATAATCTTGATCAGTGTAATAAAGTTATTAAAGCTGCTGCCAATACTCTATCAAATCTACTCGGAGTAGAAAAACCGAAAAAAGAAGTAAAGAAAGAGTCCTGGTGGAGAGAAACGTTGAAATGGTCAGAAAAAAACAACTTCGAAATGATGTAAGTAAAGTACAAGCTGTCGAAAATGGCGAACTGAAAAGTCAGAGCGCTAATAAAATACTAATTCATAAGCTTTACATACACCAAAAAGGTTTCAAGTGTGTAATTGAAGCAGCGAGTCGTAGCTAAGACTGCCAAAGTTAAAGGTTACAGCGACAGAATGGAGCAGTATCGACAACACAGACTGTTTGATAACACCCCAAAACTCCTTTTTGAACAACTAGAAGGAATTGAAAAAGAGAATGACGTTATACCTGATGCTAACCAATCTAGTGCATTCTGGAAAGGCATTTGGGAAAAGGAAGTAAAGCATCAAGATGATGCAGAATGGATTAAATATATTGAAATGGAAGTGTCGTCCAGAGTAGAACGACAAACAAATATAGCAGTCACTGTTGAGATGCTGAAAGAGTGGAGTAAAAAGCTTTCAAATTGGAAAGCATCTGGACCTGAAAGAGTCCAGGGATATTGGTTTAAAAACCTTCCAGCTCTTCATCCACGTCTTGCAGAAATGATAAATAGCTGTTTGACAACAGGTATCTTCCGTAAATTGCTGACAAAGGGCATCACAGTGTTGATCATAAAAGATCAAACAAAAGAAGGTGAAGTGACAAACTTTAGACAGATCACTTGCCTCTCAGTTTAGTGGAAACTTTTCACTAGCATATTGTTTGAAAGTATTTATGGTCATTTGGACCAAAACAATTTGCTGCCTGGGGTACAGAAAGGCTGCTGAAAAAGATAAGCTGTTGGTCGATAAAATGATCTTGAGAAACTGCAAACGAAGAATTACTAACCTTGCTATAGAGTGGATGCATTATAAGAAAGCATTTGACATGGTCCCTCATTCATGGGTACACAAATGCTTAGAGATTTTCGAAATAGCCTTCAACATTCCAACAGCTTTAAAGAATAGCATGAAGAATTGGAACACCAATTTAACACCAGGATGTGATGCATTAGGTGAAGTGAAAATCAGGAGAGGGATTTTCCAGGTCGATAATCTTTTCCCTTTGCTTTTTGTCAATGCCAGTTATCTTACGTAATGTGAAGGCAGGATATGGATTTGTGAAAGGACTTCCTACAGTAAACCACTTACTATTCATGGATGCCCTTTAGTATTTTGGAAAGAATGAAACCCAACTTGATACCCTGATGAGCACGGTTAGATTATTTATTGACGGCATATGAATGGAATTTGGCATCACTAAATGGGCTATTCTTGTTACAGAAAGAAGTAAACCTGTCTATTCAGATGACCTTGAACTCCCAACAACAGATCTGATAAAGAATGTAGACATTGAAGCTTGGGAATTTTGGAGGGGGATAAAAATCTTGAACATTCAAATCCCGACTTAATCTTTCTAAACAAAAACATTAATCATTGATATAGCTTGCACCTTCGATACCAGAGTGCAGGAGAAAGAACACGAAAAATATACAGATCTATAATGGGAATTAGTTATACTATGGAAATGTAAAGAAGTAAAGGTGATTCCCGTTGTAATTGGAACGCTTGAAACCAAAACGAAAAGCCACCATAAATGACTTAAACAGATTGAGAAGACAATTTCTTTTCCAATTCTGCAATAATCTTGGAATAGCGAAAGTGTTAAGTTACAGCTTGAATGTCTTACGTCAAAAGAATTGACTTGATGTTCAAAAAAGAAAACTCCAACTAAAAACATCCAAAAGTTGAGACTACTATGAAATGATAATAATTAGTATCGTTATAATTTGATGCTAATCTGTTCTATCCGAGGACTTAAATTTACCGGTTTTGGAACCGATATTCCTCTGATATATATATATATATATATATATATATATATATATATATATATATATATATATATATATATATATATATATATATATATATATATATATATATATATAGTACTTCATGTTAAATACGAGCTATTTACGTTTAAAGCGTGTCAGTATAGTAAATATAATATATAAAGGGAGACACTTTAAGGTGATCTTATCTGAATAATATCATACATATTTCGTAACGTATATTTTAGTATTCCTAATGTATCTACATATTACATTAAAAGCGATCTTTTAATTAAAGCTAAGCATTCCTAATGGCATCCGACAACTAAAACGCTACTGACTTTTGGCGTCACCTCATACCATCTATTATCTGCTTGGTTGTAGCGATGCGTGTAGTCTTATATATTTAGTATAGACATAAATGATGCAAAAAAAGAAAGGTGAGAAATTGTTTCATGCCAAAGTGGTAACTAACCCCCGCTCAGATAATATATATATATATATATATATATATATATATATATATATATATATATATATATATATATATATATATATATATATATATATATATAATGCTTTTCAACATAACTTGATACCTTATCATTGACACATTAGCTGCAAACAAAGATAAAGTTTTCTCAAAATACCTTTTTGCTATCTTGAAGTAAAAGCAGTAGAAAAAAGTCTTCCCCAAGTCTATGTCTTAGCATTTACACGCTCTGTTGCCCCCGGGGACATTGATAAAGGGGAATATGTTTAATCGTGTAGCTCTAAAAACATATATTAGGACAATCCATATTATGGCTGAACAATTACAATATCCATCCTGATATTAGCGGGAATATTTGTTCCTCGTACATATTCAAAATAATAAGATACATTTCGAATCTATATTATATTAACGCTTGGAATAACTGAGAACGCCTCTGTTCTACGTATCCCAGCCCTGATCCCCATATTAGCATTTTTATTCTTGATTTTCAGTTCAATTTCTAAAATAAATTAAAGCGTATAATATCACAAGAACTCTATCCACGCATAAAAGCACGAGATCATAATGAAAGGATCGTTACTGTATGTGTTGTTTATAGTTCAAGAAAAGACGGACGAAACGAAAAGAAAAATGTTGCAATGAAATTCCCATACGTAAAAATTAAGTCTGCTGTTTATGGATGCCCAGTGAGATTATGTGACATTATTGTAAAATAGCATAATACAAGAATAAAACCACCATAGGATTTCTCGTAAGGTTTTACTCGTAAAAATTGTTTGATTTTAGTATAGAGCTTTATTTCGATTGCATCTCCAGACGGATAAACGGACAGAGCGAAAGAAAACGCGTCTCCTTCTGCAAGATATTACCGTTTGTCGATAAAAAACACCTGTAAACAACAAAGACAGTGTTTTACTTATAGGCAACTTTTGTAACCGAATAGCTTTATAAGTCTTTTGTAATGTTAAGGGAATGTTATTTTATTCATAATAAATTTATATAAAATAGGTTTTGCTTTCGTCTTCTGATATATAAAAAGACACTTCATTTCTGGACAACACCGGGGGGGTCTCTGCTTTTTGACAATATCTGTACATATATCAGTTGGAATACTCGTAATGAGCCACACTTGAATATTTGAGGCGTAAACAGATTCAAGGCATGATCACAATATGACCCCTTCGGTAGGATAATTCGACATGATCCCGAGGATATCTCTATGTTAAAATATCGAGAAAAAAAAATATGACCCCTTCGGTAGGATAATCTGTATAGTCAGGTTATAATTTTTATAATATTTAAGTCTATGGGTTTATAATAACCCGAAAACAACGGGTTTCTGTTAGATCGCTGAAGTTAAGCGATGTTGGGGGTTGTTAGTACTTGATTGCCGACCATATTAGAAAAGCAGTGATATATGTAAAATATACATCTAAAAAATAAACTGATCTATAAACCAATCACATTCAAAGCATATATGCATAAAATGGCCAAACAAGAGTTGGCATGCCGTAAAACACAATAAACAAACAAGCATGGCCTAAAAAGTAGCTAGTAGACAAATAAGTTTAATCTTTTATACCTAGAAGACTAATTTGAATTACATTTATTTGTAAAAAATATCAAAGTGCAACAAACCATGTAAAGAGAGGGGTAGAAGATATTTACATCCACATACAGTTTAAATGTTTGTCCAAGGCCACTTTAAACTTGGATATTTTGTCATCGTTACGACCTCCTTTGGCAAGTTGTTCCACACAGCAGAAACACGGGCAGAGAATGCTGCCTTTCTTCTACTGAGCCAAAAGCGCACGGTGGTCCATCTTTTGCGGATGCTCGTGGAAACTACAACTTGGCGCTGGTGGGAAAACTTCTCAAAAGGTAGATTTAAATTCCCGTTGATGATGTTGTACGCTCGAATTAAGCCTATCGAATCCTCCGCTGCTCAATTGAGAACAACTTTAGTCTTTGTATCTGCTCTTTGTAGTTAAGCGTTGAGAGTACTGTCAACATCCTGGTTGCCAACCTTTCAATACGCTTCAGGTGTACGATATCTTTTTGTAGATGGCTGGAATAGCTACCATAGGCAGTGTTCATAATTAAAAGACTATCTTTGAATTTTAATAAGTTAAAGAAAACAGACAAACTACTACAAAACGATAAAAAGGATATTGTAAAAAAAGATAACACAACTGAGTTTATGGTCTTAAATATTTAATTTTATGCAATTAGTCTCCCATGGTTTTAATGTGATTCCCTCTGTTAATTAGTATTTAAATACTATTGGAATCAGAGGCAAGACACGATTGCATAGAGAGTCCCTGTTCTATGAAGAAGACCCTTAAAAAAGCCAACGTTAGAACCGCAACATGCTTCTAGACAATAAAAGACAAACTGGTATGTGAAAATAGAGCTTGCACATCTAATATTGTAGGTTTAGCAATGTTTGAATTTTGTCGAGTTAAACCCCCATTAAAGGATATCAAAAGTGTGTTTAAAGGTTATTAATTTAAAAAGTATGTTACTGCTTCATTGGCGATCTTGTTATGTTTTTTTTAAAACTGTAATAGCAGCAATATAAGATAGGGATCCACATATATAAAGTAGCTGTTTATACTTTTGACACTGAAATTGGTGCATTAATATTATATCACCATATATTTTCTCAACTTTTTGTTGGGTATACATCTTCACTACTTTTGATATTATGATCTGAATTAAATGTATAATTAGATACGCTTTGTCTTAAACAATGTTTTGGATTCTTATATTACCCACTAGAATATTGTGATATTGTATACTATCCCATCTTATTGATAAATATCTAAACTATTTAGAATAACTCTGAATTTTATCGAATCTTTATTTTGAATTACTCCCACCATCTCTTTTCTTAGACTATTGGAGTTTCAGGCTTTGTCCCTCTATTTTGTTAGATACGTCTTCCCACTATATACGGCCGCACACTATTTATGGATGTAACACTCATTCATATGTGTAATTTTGTTTTATTTATTATTTTTATCATTTATTATTCCCTTAAAATTCTACTCGTAATTTTAATTTCATTCCTGTCAATATTCTACTTATATCCTGTTATATATTGGCAGGTTTTATTCACTTGCAATTAATATTTCTAGCAATTTGGATATAATAAAGCTTCATTCATTTAGTAGCCCCCTAAAGCTGGCATAACTCTACAATTCTGACGTCTTAATAAAATCTAATTTTACTCATTAAACTCATCCATATTTCTTCTTGAATAAAATGGCTGATATGCCACTTCGATATATTTTATAAGCTTCTTTCTATGTTAAGTTTCTTGCCCTTACGAAATTAGACTAACCAATATATATATATATATATATATATATATATATATATATACGCTTACATATTTAGGTTACAATTAGTTTAATATTATTTACTTAAAATTAATCTTGTCATATATATATATATATATATATATATATATATATATATATATATATATATATAGTAGAGAATGGTAGTTTGCTTGAAGCATTGCTGGGTATAGTAGTAGTAAGTTTTTGAAAGGCTGTGGGCAATGCAAATTCCAGGTAAGATGCAAGTTGTAAGGAACAAAAACAATAAATCGATCGAATACGAAAAATGACTTACTATTTATTTTTCCTAAAATCTTACATAACAGCAAGAGTGTTTTTAGCTGTTTGTGTGATGTCCGGGTGATTAAAAATCATTATTTAATATTTCGGGAAAAGAGACTTCCCTTTGTCAAAATTAATTAAACATCTGGCAGCCATTTTGTTTTGTAAGATTCTCTGCACAGTCGGAGAAAATTTTTCTTCTGGTTTAATAATTTTTGACAAAGGGTAGTCTCTTTTCCCGAAATATTAAATAATGGTTTTTAATCACCCGGACATCACACAAACAGCTAAAAACACTCTTGCTGTTATGTAAGATTTTAGGAAAAATAAATAGTAAGTCATTTTTCGTATTCGATCGATTTATTGTTTTTGTTCCTTACAACTTGCATCTTACCCGGAATTTGCATTGCCCACAGCTTTTCAAAAACTTACTACTAATATATATATATATATATATATATATATATATATATATATATATATATATATATATATATATGAGTATATTTTAGAGCTTTGTTCATACATTCAAGTGTGGTTTTATATACGTTATTATTCTTTATCTATCTATCTATCTATCTATCTATCTATCTATATATATATATATATATATATATATATATATATATATATATATATATATATATATATATATATATATATTTGTGTATATGTATATGGGTGTATGTAATTTGAATCTAATGTTACCACTTGTATTTGTTAACATAATGTTTGGTTAATATTACACAGATACTGTGTGCCTATTTATATAAAATTCATTGATATACTTTTTATTTATCTGTTTCCTTATTTTTTATGTATACCTCTTTTTTTATTTTAAATTGACTATAAATATTATTATTATTAGTTTATATTATTATTATTTCATATTATAATTTTAATGCTTATTTTGATGTCTATTCCTTATAATTTTATTATTTCTTCATTATGATTTATTTATTAGTATTATAATTTTTTTAATTATTTTATATATATATATATATATATATATATATATATATATATATATATATATATATATATATATATATATATATGTATGCATGTTTTTATATATGTAGTTTCTTTTATAATGACTATGTAATTGAGGATAATTATGTTGGTGTTTTTTGTTCGACTCCAAATTGACAAATGGAGTTTTTTTTAAATATAAAAACGCGTTCGTCCTAAAAACAATTCACCGCCATAATATTTTTGATGTTGAATTCCTGGAACTGATATAATAATATGTCTTAATTTTGTTTATTTCAATTGACTATATGTAAATATATAGATATATATATATATATATATATATATATATATATATATATATATATATATATATATTTACATATAGTCAATTGAAATAAATATATATATATATATATATATATATATATATATATATATATATATATAGTCCGGGTTGTCATGTTGATGACGGCTCATAGCTAGAAACACGTGTCCATGTCTTCCTTTTATGCACGTAAAAATATAATTAAAAATTAATTAATTAAAAATTCTATATATACAAAAATTTATGACACACCTTATAAAGAGCGAATTGCATATTCTAAAAAAACGCTTATAGTAGCGACAAATAATAAACGCACCGGTAAACACCGGTCTGCTATAGCCCAAATAAACAATAATAAAACATCAGCGTATCAATATAGGCGATAAATAGTCCAGCATAAAAGCGTGGCAGCTTATTCTGGTCTAGGGGAAAAGTGCTAGACTACGAATATTTGCATCTAAGGTTCGATCCCTGCCGAGTAGTCATGCTGATGACGGCGCATAACCAGTAACACGTGTCCAACTCTTCCTTTTATGCATGCTAAAATTAATTTATAAATTAATTAATTAAAAAAATTCTCTTAATATATATATTTTTAAAATTGAATTTTCCATTGTTTATTAATTAATTAATTAAAAAATCTTTATCTCTCTATTTTTAAAATGTAATTTTCCATTGTTGATACAAATGATAAAATGATCAATAATTATTAATTTTAAACTACCAGTTAAACTAAAATCTATAGATTATAATAACTAATATAGATAAGAATGGCATCGGGACAATGGCATGTTAAAAATGACACAGGTAAAGATGTCGCATGTAAAAATGTCACAAATTGATAACAAGGAAAAATAGTTTAAGTAGAACATTTTTATGAAAATTGCACAATGAATTTTCAAAATTTTGGATACAATATATAAAGAGAAGACATTAAGAAGTTTGTAGAATTTGGTGTATTCGGACTACTGTTCTTAAGGAAGATAAATATTGTGTGCTTTTAGGGAATAGCCGATAAAAAAAACAACCACCGGTTTTAACCGGGTGGCAATAGCCCCCTTCCCTTCAAGCAACTCCCCTCCGTTAACCCTACCACAAACCATAAGTCAGTGTGACAACAGCCCCATTCCTGGAAACCCTCGTCTCTTAACCCTACCACTAATCTTAAGTTCGGTGGGGAAAAAAGAAAGAAATTGTTACACTAAAGAATTAACACAACAACAAAAAATACATTTTTATGTTTTGGATTCAATATTGGTTGTATTTAAAACTATAAGGGACAAATCGATGATATTTGTTTGAAATCGACAAAGAAATTACTTATTTAAAATATTTATTTTCAAATAGAGGGTGCTTAGCTTCTATTTACAACTATAGGGGAAGGGACATAGTCCTCCGCCTCATAAAAAAACTGTAAAAAATCGATTTATTTTGCTTGAAAACAACAAAAGAAATCAAACAAATATTTATTCTAAATTCTTGCGGTGGGAACTTAGTCCCTATTAAAACAAAAAGGTAGGGAACCTAGTCCTCACTGGCCGAAAACTTAGATAAATCGATTTTATTTGCTTCAAAAGAATAGACTAAGTACTTGGCATGATGGCTGACTGGTTTAACGATGCGGACAGAGACCTGGGGCTTCCAAGTTCGAATCCAGTTCGTTCCACAAAAACACTTTCATCAAAATTCACACATGACCTTGTGTCTAACCTCCTGCAGAGGAGGTAAATAACATATTTGTGTTATTCTTACTACTGTTCTCATCTTCGATACCCATATGTAGCGTATAACACTTTCCTTTGAATCGTCTTGTTTATCTGCTTAGCATCGACCACTGTGTCCTCAGTAGAAAAACGAGACTCGATGGAATGGCTTTTTCTTTACGAATGCCACCGTTCGAGCATCATGGTGTATTTTATCTAAAAAACAGAATATTTCTAGAGAGAATTATGTTGTGGGGTTATAACTTCTTTACTCAGAACTTCAAAAGTGCAGCTTCCCAGCTTCCCAGCAAGTAACTTTGTAATGTTGTAGTACTTTTTACACGTAGGTTAATACTTAATTAATTTATACAAAAAAAACAAAAAAACTAGAAATGTATTTATATACTACTGTAAATTATTCAATTGTTACCTTTAATTTATTGTTATCGAATTCGGAAAATTACCAAAAATTACCAAATTTTCCTGACATTCAAATCGTACGATTATAAAAAGAAAAACAGATGTTAAATATTTAGATGAAGACGATAGTCAGTTCGCTATGTAAGTTTAACGTAAATTGTATGAGATGACATTCTCTTGTGTATGTGGTAAATTTACTTTAAACTAGCGAACTATATACACCCTCAAAAACTTAAAGTTAACTATTTTAAAAAGTTTCTTTATAATCTTAAAAGTTGTTGTTGCATCGAGTGTGCCTTAAAACATGTTAAATAGCGCACCCGTGAATTGCGCGTTAGTAAAAAAGCGCCAACCCGTTTAAATTCATACCCTAAACATTTGAAAATTACAGGACGGGACTAAGTGGTTTTCATTTTAGTTGTATTTAGCACAATTTCACTAAGTCACAAACTTGCAGTTACATTTTCATTAACCCTGTAAAAAATGTTCAATCTGATTTTGTGAGACATACATTTTCATATTTTCTTAGAATGCTGTAAATGTGGATTGTTAGAAATTAACATTAAATCGATATACTTTGTAATCTTCGTAGAAAAAAAGGGGTTTGCTTTCTTTTCTCTTTGCATTTTTTCATTTTAAATATAAATTACTTACAAGTCTATTAAAAAATTACTATGCAAGAAGCTCGTCAACTATGTTCAAATGTTTAGGAAAACAGTTAAATTATATGTTGTCAACTGACGACGAAATACTGGAAAAAATGAATCTTTCGTTGCCTTATTATTTTACATCAATTACAGAGACAACATTTGGGAAAAATAAAAAGATCTGATCGTGTAACGCACGCTCTCTTCCAATTGTATTTAAACTTTTGTGAAAATATATGCACACATTACATAGGTTTTTACGGTAATCCGAAAATTATGAAAAATAAAAATTCTATTATTAAATATTTAGAAATTTAAAAATAATCATAATTAATAATTTGCTCGGTATGTACTACTGTAAATTATTCAATTGTTATCCTTTAATTCATAGATATCGAATTCGGAATTAGCCTACCATGTAAAAATTACTAAATTTTCCTGACAATAGGAACCGCACACACACAAGCACAACAGAACACACGGCGTCAAGGCCATAAAATAATAAATTTCATATATATATATATATATATATATATATATATATATATATATATATATATATATATATATATTATTAAAAGCTCTCGCAAGATATCGCACTTTCAGTAAAGTTGACAGCAAGCCGTCATTCTGCGTAATGCATAACTCTATGCCCCGCCTATTCAGTGCTCTCGAACGTATTTGCTATTTAAATGTTGATTTACTTCCCATTTGTAGACATGGTGGTGGTGGAGCATTGGTAGCGCCCTGACGACTGAGTCAAACATGACTTCCGTATCGGGGTTCGAACCCTATGACCGCCAGGAATTTTCTCCTCCCATACTTACGATTTCAGGTTGGCATGAAACACATGTATAGCTGCGTTTATTTTGAAAATAATATATATTTATAAATAATAAATCTAAGCTCTCGTAAGATAGAGCAATTCATAACTCTAGGCTTCCCCCATACAGTACTCTCGACTGCTTGCAGAATAGCCATCGTATTTGATATATAAATGTTAATTTAATTTCAATTTCTAGACAATGTGTGGGGGAGCATTGGTACGCTTTCGTATCGGGGTTCGAATCGTGTGACCGGTAGGGATTGTTTCCTTCTATATTGAAGATTACATGTTTGACATGAACCACGTGTGTATATGTGTTTATTTGAAAATAATATTTATTTATAAATAATCATATATATATATATATATATATGCAATATCAGTAATTATTGATATCAATTTATGTAAAAAAATAGGAATGTGCGTGAAGAAACAGCTCGTAAGTCAGGCTTTGATGGTATATATGTTATGAGATACCATTATTTACATGTTTCGGACTTTTGTCCTCGTCCTTGTTGTGTTCATATTCACAACGTTTTGTCCGTTATACTCTCCGACCTTCTTCTTTTGATCGTATTCAATAACCTTTACGGGAGTTTCAACTGATCCCTTTCCTATGCTGTTTCTACGTATCATATATCAGTTAATTAATCTTAAGTTTTTATCATCAAAGATTGAACTTACAATATCCATATAGAATTCACTGTAAAATATCTCTTTACAAGCACTTTTATTCACTTTGCTTGCTCTATTCTATAGTGGATTTTTAGAAGTTGTGAGTGAGGGAACATAAGACACTATAATTGATAATTAAATATTTGATAGACATGTTGAACTAGAGTAGTCAACCCCGGGTAGATGAAATAAAACGCTCAGTTCGAAAATTTCGCAGCATTGCTAAGAGGAAGGGCACCTGGAAGAAGGTCGAAGAGTACAGCGGCCAAAGCAATATAAAGATAACGACAACCATGATGGGTAAAACAAAATAAAGTTGTTTTTTTCTGTTTTAAATGGAAGCTGAATAATTAGCAAAACACATCTGAGCCTTGTGTCACATATGAACACGAACTCTTTAGTTCCTGTTCTAGGATTATGGCGAGATGATCAAAGATGGCGGACTTACTAACATGTTTTACGCTATTTACACTTGGACTCAAATGTTTAACTGTAACTAGGTTTTCTTTACTGCAATATATGACTCCATCATAAAAGTTAAAAAGAAAATAAGATTACTGAAAATACATTAGTACACAATACCATATGTTTGTTGACTAATTATACAGTCACCATTTAAATTCTGTATTGATTTATCTAGTCCCGTTAGTGTGTACTTCCTTTTGTCTTCTGTGGAAGTCATTGTATGGTAGTTCTATCACCGTACGAGGAAACTGTTTTTGAATACCGTGTGAGCACAAAAAATATATCATCGAAATCATTTCTCATAAGAAACTTAAGAGCCTGACTGTAAATAACGTTAAAATCTGCTAATAAGTCAGCCATGTTTAATTGGTCCGCCATAACTCTCGAACAGAACAGAAAAACGTTTGTTTTCCTGTTAGTTTGTGACACAAAGTTCAGGTGTGTTTTACTAATCATCGACATTTAAAAACAAGAAGTAAACCAGAATGGATTCATTCTTTAAATGCGCCCATTAAATCCACGCGTTCAGCGATTGAAACATATGATGATTAATTGTTGAATTTTACGGCATGTCAACCATTATAATGCCGAAACCGTACTTACGATTTCTTTGTTGACTGATTTTACAGAGATGGAGTTCCCAAATGGTCCCCATTTAGTTCTAGCAAAACTCAACGTCAATTAACATCGGTGATCTTACGGGAACCGTGTGTCAACGTGTTTATAGCCGTATTTGCTCTTTAGATGTGACAGAGAGCTCCTTATGGAGATGAGTCTGCATATCTAATATCTATTGCTATACTCAAAGCTGAGTTAATCAACGTTTGTTTCCCTAAGATCTTTCCTTACATATTTCAATCACACAAATATATAAATACATGCTAAACTATTCTTTTGTTTGGAGATTGAAGTATGTTTGAAAGAAAAATGCATGTAATTGTTCTAATTAGCCGTGGTTTGCAATTTACTCATTATATTTCTATTACTCTTACCCGCGTTCTCTCTCTCTCTCTTTGTTTGTCTGTCTGCCTCTCTCCATCTCCCCCTCCCATCATCATCATCATCATCATCATCATCATCATCATCCTCCTCCTCCTCCTCCTCCTCCTCCTCCTCCTGGTCTTCTTTTTTTTATTTCACTCCTGCTGGAGGAACTCCTCCCTGGTTTCTTTCCACCTTGTTTTACCACTGGATAGGCGTGGCCAAGTAGGACCTATTTGACTATTGAGATCGTCCCATCACCGGGTTTTTGGGCTTCCTCTAGGTTTTTTCCATTGCCTGGGGGTCCATTCTGTCGCTCTATATGTCAACCTGTTGTTTGTACATCTTGAAAGGTGACCTGCCCATTTATGTTTTGTCATTCGTATGGTGGTTATGATGTCATTTACTCCAGTTTACTGTCTGATCTAGGTGTTGTTTTTTCTACCATGTAAACTGATGCCGAGCATAATGCGTTCCATTTGTATTGTGCCACTCTTAGCTTTTCTATCGCTGTATTATTAAGTGCCCATGTTTCGCCACCATATGTCATAACAGGCATGATGTATTCATTGAACACTTTTTGCTTAATGTTCATCGTGGGCAAAAAGCCCATTCGTCATGATGTTGTCTACTTTGAAAAAGGCTCTCCATCCAAGCGCAATTTGCCGTTTCATTTCAGGCATGAAATCAGCGTCACTTCTCACCATATTTTCTAGGTAGATGTAGTTGTCAACTTTTTGGACATTTCACCTTCGACTATAACTGGTGCTATGGTGGCATGTTTGTTCAACATGACCTTGGTTTTCCAGTGTGCATTTTAACATCAACTATATGGCTAGCTTGCATAATTTTGGTTATTCGCACTACATTTCTCATCTTGAGTTTTAGCATCACAACGTTTCGGTCGCTGTAACCTCCAATCTTCTTCACGTGTATCGCTTTGAACCCGGAAATCTAGACGGAATTTCGAACGTGACCCTTTATTTAATCCACAGGGGTAGCATGCTCTTGTTCCGTCAGCCATGTATGGAGAAGTTTTCAGTAATACGCAATTCTTCGTATCGCCAGCACCGAGGATTGAACCTTCAACCTTCAGATGACTATCACTTGGAACTGAATTTAACTTAGTATTATATTTACGGGTTTTTACGGACAGTTCTAGTATGAATTTTGAGAGCCTTAAATCTATTCTCGTTTCTTCTATGTGTAGTCTTACTACTTATGACTATATATCAGTACTTTTATTACTATACATCACTGTATATATATATATATATATATATATATATATATATATATTGTAACCTTATCTATTATTTATAATTAATGGTTCCCATATTGCATTAAATTCTATACTAGGTCTGCTTAGTAAGTCATTATTGCCCAACATATGCGCTTCTTCTTTGAGTCGCCTTACTCGGCACCATTCTTCTCTATCTATAATGTTTACTTCGTCCCATAAGGGTAGATAGTTTCCCTTTTCCCTCCATATGTTGTTAGCCATACCCTATTTTTCGATATCTCCACGTATTACGGCTTTCCGGTGTTCTTATAGCCTTACTTTTAGTGGGCGACATGTCTCACCTTAGTATATTTTCCCACACTTACATGGCATCGCACACACGCAGTCTTTAGTCATACATTTTTCCGTAGGAGATTTGACTCTCACAAGATGCTTTCGGAGAGTTGAGTCGCTCCTGAATACTCTCCTGATGTCATATGGATCGCACATTCTTTGGATGTTTTTCGAGAATTCCTTAATAGTATACAAACTGTGGTGAGTTTTCGGGTGATGTCCCTTGGTCTAGATATCTTGGAGCTGATGTCATGCTCTTAGGATAGTTGTTTTAGTGAAGGGTTTCTCTCAAGCTGTCCATCTCCTCTTTCAGTTCGAAGAGATACACCTGAAGAAGGCCGGAGGTTATAGCGGCCGAAACGTTGTGATGATAACACTCAAGATGAGAAATGTAGTCCGATTAACCAAAATTATGCAAATTATCAATCCTTATCTAAAAGATTTCAGAAATATATGGCTAGCATTCTGAATGTCGTTAAGTATCCCTTCAAATTCTTGAGGTGTGTGACTTGTGACAATAATATCGTCGGCAATACATACACACACATACACACACACACACACACACACACACATATATATATATATATATATATATATATATATATATATATATATATATAAAGAATTGTGGTTACCAACTCTAGTAAAAAACTTTTTCAATAATTATTTATTATCTTATCATTTTAACATTTTAAGTTTTTTAAAATATAATTTCATAACGCGTTTCGAGCATTTATCGTTTATCCATTATGCTCTCTTTAGATGTATATTCCATTTGATAAAAGTGTTTCATTTGAGAAAGCATTTTATTTTTCTTTCATTTAAAAGTGTCTGTTCCATTTGACAGAAAAAAATGTTATGGGGATTGTCTTGTTGAGATAAAAATATATTCCGTTTGGCAAGTGTTTGGTCATTTGAGTACATTTGTGTATAAGCTTTTATGGTGCCGGTCAATCTGTATGGTATGTGCGTGTGTGGTCATTCCCGGTCATCCATGACGGTGTCTCTGGTGGGTTCACACATGAATGTGGATGTGTGGGTGGTTAGGGGTTAAGGATGTTTGCTTGAGTTTGGATGGAGATATAGATAGATAGAGAGAGAGATGAGTAAAAAAGAAAAGAGGATGGGTGAGTAGATAGATAGGTAGGAAGGGAGAAAAAGGAAGAAAGGGGGGAAGAGAGATTGAGGGTAGATAGAAATATAGATAGAATTATAGAAAGAGATATAGATAGAAAGATAGATAGATAGATGGATAGATAGATAGAAATATGGAACGGTAGACTGATAGAAAGAGATATAGATAGATAAATAGAAAGATAGATAGATAGATAGAAATATGGAAAGGTAGACTGATAGAAAGATAGGTAGATAGAAAGGTAGAATAAAATAAGAAAAATAAAATAAAATAAAATAAAGGTTTAGAATGTTGATCGATCAAAAGATGGAAATAGGTGAAATAAAAAGTTTGGTATGTGGATCGATCGATCGAAAGATGGAAATAGGTGTTTTGTGCATATAAGGGTAGAAAGAGGGATTTAAATACATGCAAAGATAGGTGAAATGTGCGGGTGGGTGGAGAGATAGGTGGGTGGAAAGATTGGTAGGGAGAGGGATGTATGTACACATGCATTCTATATTATTTTCTGCGTGTATGCATGTATACACTCACATGGCGTATGTATTCGTTCCATGTGTGAGAGTGTGCAAATGCACACGTGTCTGAGTGCAGATGGGTTCCTGTTTATACATGTGTTCGTACTTGTTTTTATATGTCTGTGGTGTGAGTTGTCTTATGATTTATTTAATGGTGGGTTGAATTTGGATATGAAGATTTTTTTCTTGTGTTAGGAGGTATGAATAGTCTTGAGTTTGAAAGATGGGCATTATCTTGAATTTTCCACTGCTGCATGAGTGTACATGTTTGGAGACAAGCAATTTTCTATTTTCTTGAATTTTAATATTGCTCTTATAGAGGGCCACCTTATTATTGAATGTTTTTGTGGCACCTATATATTATTTTTACATGTTGTGCATTCAAGTACATATATGACATTTTTATTATTAAATATTGTTAAAAGAAAAATCACATGGCTAAGGAACTTACCAGAGAAAGAAAAAACAGAACAAGCATCATACAGGAACCAAATCAACAGTTCACGAAACGGAGGTAAGAGGCAAAACACATACCACACACAAACTCTCATACACAACAAATCCAAATACTCACAAAGAAAAAAAAATATTCCCACACCCGCTCCAATCCACAAATCCAAACCAAATCACCATTAAGCACACCACACAACCACACATACACACATTCGCACAAAAACACAACTACCCAAACAGAATAAACTACATACAACACACTCGCACAACTCCACCATATAGCTTAACACCGCGGCACAAACCTACATACCTCTACCAACACCAACTAACGCAACCAAAAATTCCCTATCATACACCCCACTTCTCACAAACAAACCACCACAAAATACCATTACTCAACAATCCCTACCAAAATAACCCCACACTACAAAATAACACTTATAATCACCTCCCAGACCAAAATAAACCTTACAACGACTACCCACGCCCACCGCACCAACAAATTTATTCCACATACAATAACTTTCTACCCCACTACACACAATATAACAGACCCTACAACCATCTCACACACCAATCGATACAATCAAAATACCCCAAACACTTCACACATCATCAAACACCACCACCATACAATAGTAGCTACCTACACACAGTATTACAAACCTCGTCACCACTTTCAATTTCAACAAACTTTCACCAAGATTCCCCAACCCGAAACAACCAATCCACAATTACCACACATACAAATATATCACCAATCCTTCCCCAAAACATCACTACCCTCTAAAACACACAAAACGTATAGAAAACAATCACCCTTCAGGAACCCCGAACGAAACAAACAGTACCCATCATCATCATCACTTTTTAGAAATCCCTCCCAAAACAACAATCCCAGACTAGACAACACAAAACCGAAAACAGTCAATTTATCCACACACTCATTAGAAAGAAATAAAAAAGGAAGAAATAAAAATACTTAAATTAGGCCTCAAATTCTGCCCGACTCCCAAAAGCAATATCACCGAATTAAAGAAGGACCTTACAGAATTTGAACGTAAACTTAGACTAATAGAAACTCTAAATAATAACGAAAACAAAACAGATGATTCATTAGTAAAAAATAAATCAACATATTTCCCTAACAAACACAACAATACAAAAGAACTAAACACCTTCTTCGAAAACCTATATATTATTGTCCGTAGTCTGACGTCTTACCACCTAACATTAGAACCTTGCCTAAATATAAACAATTTTTGTGGCCTTAATTTTAAGTTACATATTTTTGTTGTTGTTTTTACTGACGATAGAAGCAACGTTGTTTTTTTAGTATTTTCCGCTTCTTAAGCGGTAAAACATATTGAATTAGCTCGCCCTTAATAAGACGTGTCATTATATATATATATATATATATATATATATATATATTAATTAATTTTTACGTACATAAAATAATCCATGGACACGTGTTTCTGACAATTTTATAAAAATTAATTTATAATATATATATATATATATATATATATATATATATATATATATATATATATATATATATATATAAAATAAAAATAATGAATCGTCTTATTAAGGACGACCTAATGCACTGTTATTTACCGCTTAGGAAGGAGAAAAATACTAAAAGAAACTGCGCTGCTGTTATCGCCAGTAAAAACAATAACAAAGACTATATATATATATATATATATATATATATATATATATATATAGGGTGGGCAAAAATAAGGGTCCTATTTTTAAAAATTCATAACTTTTTTATTTATTGATTTTTTAATTTTTTTTTTTAGAATAAGTAAAGGACCCCTTCCGAAGCAAGCATGAGCCGTATTAGCCCTAAGGAACGTACCCTTATTTAGAAAACATTATTTTTGCTTAAAAAACTCAAAACAGTGTAAAAAACAATACTTTAGTTTTTGTAAGTTTTAAGAAGTGTTTTTCGGCTAAAATTTGTTTTGTTTATTTCAAAAAATCTCGGAAGGGTCAGTCTACACACACATAAAGTTTGGTGAGTTTAACTTTTATTTTGTGGAAGTTATTCAAATTCAAGTTATTCAAATTTAAAGATAGGACCCTCATTTTGGCCCACCCTGTATATATATATATATATATATATATATATATATATATATATATATATATAAATATTTAGAATTATTTATCGGCCCCAAATCTAGGCTGGGCTCTGTAGTGAGTAGTATTACCACAGCCGTTATTGTGGCTTCAATACATGTTCCTTTCATAGCCGAAAACTTGGAGGACAGCTGCTATTAATTAGGTTTTATCTCTCGCTGATTTACACGGTTGTTAATAACGGCTGTGTAGTCTAAGACGTCGGAATTTGGGCTTGAAACATGACTCGCGTTCCTGGGTTCGAGCATTGCGACCGGTATAAATAATCTTTTCTACACTGACGATTCCCGAAATAAGTAAATGTATACGAAGAAAATTAAATATTTGTAATTATATATATATATATATATATATATATATATATATATATATATATATATATATATATATATATATAGTAAGATATGCAAATATATTTATGGCAATTTATTTTCATAATTTAATACCTAGCATTACTCACGTATTGAGCACTGTTGAAGTAAATACTGAAAATCCATACATAAAATATTATATTTCCTTATAACATTTTATGTGGATACATGATATAAAATATATATATGTATATATATATATATATATATATATATATATATATGATTTAAAGTTAAGATGTATTTAAAACCAAGATTATGTTCGAAACTGCTTAATAATAGGTATAGCTTTATAAATGTTAATTATACAACATTTTCATTGACTAACGCAACTGCAGTCGTGTTTCAGTTGTTACGCCTCATAGTAATTATTTTGAGCTCTGATGACATGCAATTACAGAAACGCGATTGCAGTTGCGTAAGTCAAATGTTTATATAATATAAAATAATAAATGTTTCGTAAGAGTCAAATGTAATAAAACTAACAATTATACAAGATTGGAATCTTCAATTATCTTCTATATAAAGTGAAGACGTCTATCCTCTGTACCGTTGACGAGGCTGAGAAAATAACCACATGCATCATTGGTTACTAAACACACTATTCTATTCACCTCATTCATTCGAGTGTGTTTCAAGAAATTTATGACTATTTTCACCGACTAACAAGACATTTTACTTTTAGACCGCCATCACAGACTCTCACAGAAACATACTCCATACAGATGGTAGAAATTTTTTCTCTCTAATCGTTATCAACTTATACTCTCCCACTTAACGCCGGTAAATGAATTACATCGGGTAATTTATACAATCATCACCGTAAATATTTCATTTCATTCTTCAAATAATTTCATATCTACTATACAAGATCATTATTCAATTAATAAGCGCTCTCTGATAACCCTTGATAATTCCAGCATATCGGATTACATATACGTCGTTACTTATAAATACTAATAAGTTCAACTCATTCCGGAATCAAACATTAACGAAGTAAATTAGTATTATTGTACATTAATTCAAAATGGCATCACCCATGTATCAATCTCATCAGGTAAATTCATTTCAGTTACGAATCTTCGATTGTTACACGTATAATTCCTTTCTTTGACTTATACATTTATGACATACACACTTAGGCGAGGCACGGGCCTTGCTAGTAAACTATAAATCATAGGCATTATAACCAAGAGCTGGCGAGAAAAAGTGATAAAACGAGAAAGAAGATATAGCGAAGAGAAATTGACTAATTTTATATTGTCTTTCTTTTCTTGAATTTGCAAATTCACCTTTTCCTGATTCAAACAACTTCAATAGATGAAACAACGAGTCACATTTTTTTAGTGTAATCTCAAATGTAAACTTGATAGACTAACGAAAATGCTATTTCAAAGTTGTGACATACAAACGAGAATGCCATTAAGAACTTGAGCGTGACAAACAGACGGATCGACGGATCGAGCCCCCCTTAAAGATGCGTCGACTCGTCTAAAAATAGTTATGTCTCTTCAAACTGATAATTTTAGAATCACAACTCAAATTAGCTCATTTTTTTTGTTATTCGTCTGTGTATGTCAGTTTTTTTTTTCGTCCACGTTTTCCTATTCTTCTTCCTTCATAAAATAAGCGTAAACAATTTTTTCGTCTGCTAATTAACTCTTTAAAATTCGTGGCAGGTAAAAAAACAAACACATCCAATTAAAAGTCTTAACTGATAGACCTTTCAGCCTGCTTACGTTGGCCGTGCGGCCATGTTTACAGACATCTAAAATGCATGTTTTTTTTTACTTCTTTAAAATGTTTTAGGCAATTAATTCTGGGATGTGTTGTTTGTATTTGATAGATTTCGAGAGAGAGAGAGAGAGAGAGAGAGAGAGAGAGAGAGAGAGAGAGAAAGGGAGATAGAAAGGGAGAGAGAAAGAGACAGAAAGAGAACGGGTGAAAAAAGAGAATGTGAGAGGGAGGAAAGGAGAAAGTCATAGAGAGAAAAAGAGTGACGTAGAGAGAGGGAGAGAAAAGGAGAGATAACAATCGAGAGAAGAGATAGAAAAGGAGAGAAAGAGATAGTGAGAGCGAGTGAGAGAGAGAGAGAGAGGTAGACAGTGGGAGATAAATAAAGTGGTCGAGAGAGAAAGATAGATAAAAGAAAATAGAGAATGAGATGAGGAGAGAGAAAGAGAGAGAGAAAGAGAGAGAGAGAATGAGATAGAGAGAGAAAGAGAGTGAGGTAGAGAGAGGAAGATAGAGAGAGAGGGGGAGAGGGGTAGGGGAGAGACATTGAAAATATTTAAATATCACTTGATTCACAACTTAAACAAAATAAGTTTAACGTCCGTGTGAAAATAGACGCTAAAATAAATCCGCATTGTCAGTGGATTATTAATTAATATCAATGTGAAGTGGTGTGGCTTAATGGTTACGTGCTAGGTTCGAATTTTGTAGAGGTTACTGCATCAGTTACATTTTCACTTTCATTAGGAAAGGTATGCATGCATGTATCTTCTTCCATCCAAGTCATTGATTAAATATTAGGGTAGCCTAGACTTTAACTAGTCTAAGAAAAAGAAAAATCTCGAAATAACAAAAGTCTCTCTCTATCTCTCTCTATCCTTATCTGTTTGCTAATCTCGTCATGGTTTCCAGTCGTGTAGGACTTCTTGCCACTGGACTCAAACAATGCTTGCCCAGCACAGTTGTATTTGTAGATTACGCAACCTTTGCTTGATTATCAACGGCTCGCACATGCAAACTTTCTAGACTGTTTTCTTTATCGCAACGTCGTTTATTTAATTTGTTGATTTTCATTCAATACGATAAACTATGAAAAATGTTATACGAAATATATTTTATGACATATTTGATATCAAATGTTATATCAATTTTTTATCACATTTATTATCAAATTTTAAAATAAAAAATATTTTGTATGAAATACATTTTTATACCAGCAGGGCCCTTGCCCCGGCGTTGCCCAGGATAGATATAAATTAAACTAAAAAAAAAGAATTCGAGTATTAATTCGTCAAAAAGTAGTTTACCCCCCCCCCCCGATGATGAAAGAAAGATTTATCGATATTTTGAATCAAACCAAATAGATTTATCTATGTTTTGGGTAACGACCTCCCCTACTACAATTATAAGTAGCGGGCTATTCAAAATGAAATAAAAACCATTGTCCCTCCTCAAAAAAGAAATTATGATCCAAGAATATGCGTGAAGGTTTCCAAGGTCAGTGAAGGAAAGTACTAGTTCCTATTTTGGTGGGAAATTGAATTTATCAATAATGAAAATCAACCTTTCGTCTAACTCTGGCCTTGATTTAAATGGCGATTTAAGGAATTTGTTGTGGTTATTTTGTTTCAGGATTGTTTACTAATCTGCACATTTACCATTGACAATGTTGTTGCTATTTTGTTTCCTCCTCACGAGGGGAGACTTACACAATTTAATGTGTTGAAAATCCATCTCCTAGGGAAAATATTGCGGCAGTCTGAAAAGATTTCTTCTAAAATCAACAAATAGTTAAATAGAGGGAAACTAATGAAAATAAAAATTGCTGCAGTCTAGAAAGATTTCTCCTTCACTGACTGAGAAGAGAAAACACAAAGTAACAGATACTACACTTTAAGTTGACGTATATTTAGAAAAGTAGAAATGAAATACCAGTAGCAGTTTTAGCATCGAAGAAAATATGTAAAAAGAGTTATTAAATCATTTTGAATAATGTTCGATATGAATTAATATCGAATAATGTTCGAAGAATAGGAATATGTAGATGAAAATAATGATTTTAAATGTTACGTCGGTGTGTGTTCGAAATTGATTTTGAAGGTTTTTAACTGTCGTTAATGAACATTATTCGTAACTGACGTATAATCATGATAATAAAATATACTTTAATAAATCGACGAATGCTAATTTAAATCGAATGTGTACAGAACAATTGTACATATCTGTTTAATGTGTTGCGTGCTGCGAATATTTAAGTCAGTAAAAATGTAAACACGTTTTTAAAATAAATTATTGCGAATAAATTGAGAGAGATGGGGAAAAGAGCGCGAAATGATGTGAGAGAGACAGGAGAGTGCGATTGAGATAGAGAATGGACGATAATAATAGGTAAATCTAAAGAAGAAATAACGTTTTACGTAAAATACCACCCCCTAACTCCGACGTTGCGATATTTGTTAAGAAAATAAGAAGAACAGTGAACATGAAAATGAAAACACGAATGTTGGATTAATGTAAGATATGTATGTATGGACAAAATTGAAACAGTGTCTTTGTGTTTCTGTTCATTATTAGTGAACGTTTCGTAGAAAAACTCATATTACTGCTTCTCGTGGAATTTGTATCAACAATTGAATGTTGTCGAAATGAACATTGCAGTTTGTTTTACCCTGTTTGAACAAGATTTTTAAGCTTTAAAGGTGTTATGTATTAAATTGTCTACGTTTTTAAGTTAATAAAATGAAATTATACCTGAAACAATCGAAAACTACCAAATGAAATGTCTTAAGTCGATTCGATTAAGAGATTGTAGCCGTGATATTGAATCAATGGACAGTAGAAATGATTAAGTTCGTTAATTGTATTCAATAAATTCCGGAATGAGATGAAGTCTATACGTAATAGTTAGAAATAACGTCGGCCATGTATCTGATATGTAATCCGATATTCTCGAAAATCAGTGGGATATGAGGGAGAGTCTATTAAATTTGTGCAGAATGTACTGCTTTATGTATTACATTAATGGAAGATGGATACAAAACAATAGCGGTTAAGTGTTTCTAAAGTATCCGTTGTTTATTACTACTCAGTCATAAAAGGGAGAGTGTTAGTATGAAAATGTTAGAGGGAAACGTTTTTGCTACCATAGAGACCTGTGGTATATTTTTGGAGGAGATCTGTGATGGCAGTCTAAAATTAATATTTATTGTGAGATGGAGAAAATAATCATTTTTTTCAAACGCACTCGAGTGAATAAGCTGAATAAAGTAGTTGGTTTAGTAGCCTATGATGCATAATGCATGTGGTTATTTTCTAACTATCATCAAAGGTACAAAGAAATAAACGTCTTCACTTTATATATATATATATATATATATATATAAATAAATATATATATATACAGGGTGATTCATAAGTCACTTAGCTATTTATTTTTGAAATTCTAAAATTAAAAAATACGGTAATACAAAAAAGAAAGTTTATTCAACAAATTCATTTATGGGAGTTTTAAATTACAACAAATTTTCAAAATTTGCACCTTCGTTCTGCATGCATAGCTCCATTTTTTTTGCAAGGAATTTACGACTCTTTGTAGCATATTTGATTGATTATGGTATTGTTCGAAGGAGGCTTTCTGTTCACACCACTTTCCATTGCCTTTCAACAAGTGTGGGAGATTCATCAAATTTAGCCATATGAATAACAATAAAAATTCGCTCTTCAATTGTAAATGACATTCTAAATAGCTAAGTGAAGTAACTTATGAACCACCCTGTATATATATATATATATATATATATATATATATGTATTTGTCTAAATATGAAAAATATATCAAGCTAAGTAATAAATTAATTCGATGCATAAGAGAGAAATACTGAATTGCAAATTAAAATCGATTAAATATTTGAACAATAGGTAAAAAAATATTTTTTAAAAAAGATATTTCAACCCAAACAATACACGTTGCCACTGTCGATGTAAGTGGATAGTGAGAATTTGAGTGAAATATTAGGTAGTCATCCTAAATTGGGAGCTGTGCAGCGAGATGCTTGTTCACATTAGGTTTAAAACTCTGCATTCAGTCAGGAAACAGGGAGCAGGTTTGAGTTCCAAATGCCGGCAGCTCGAGAAAAGAAGCTATTGAAGTAGAAGACACTCCGGAAAATGGGGACCTCCACAGTGAATGGATGATACAATATAGTCTTTTGAAATACTGTATATATAAATATATATCCTTCTCACCCGCCTCCTCCGCTTCCTCCTAATCATGCTCCGTATCTACTGAAACGTTACTCTCCACTTTTCTTTATAGTTAAAATTTAATTACTAACTGTTTAAAAGAAAAAAAGGAAGATGACTATAAAACATTTTCTGTTTCTGATCGCGTAATTGAAAATATTGTTTTAAAGATTACTAGCGTTTGGGAAAACAATTTTTCGAAGTAAAATAGTTATTAGTAGTTAATATCTATTTCTTAACAAGCGGAGGATGAATAAGGGAACGTTAAAATAAGGATATGAGCAATTGTTTAACGGTGTTAATTGATAGAGTTGAAGAGAGATGCAAGGGGATTAAAAGAAATGCCTATGAAATAAAAGGGAAGGGTCCTAACCTATTACAGTTGCAGAGACTGAATTTAGAGAGAGATGGGTTACTACTTAATTAGTTACAAATGAGTTAAACACTTTTCCTTTTGTGAAATACAAGACTATACAGAAATTGTTTTTCTTTTGATCCTTTCCATTTTGCCATCCGATTTTTGTCACGTGAATCTTTTAATGTACGACAGTTTATTTTCATTCAAAAATAAACAATAAAAACAGTATAGCAGATTTTATCGAATCTATAAACTCTAAATAGCCAAGCCTATAAGAACTCACTATTTGATTCTGTTAAGCCATAACTGACTGCCGTAAATAGATCCATGTTTTAAAGCAACTTGTATTTCGAATCAATACAATATAAAACATACGTTATCTGGATCAATGTTCAAATTTATATAACTGTTATTAAAAGTAGAAAACAGAATGCTTCACTGTATTCTAAACTATCACACTCGGTATATTTTAAGGTAACAGCCATTTTTGATTTCTTCAGTGAATTTAATTTCCAAAAAAATATTAAAAACATTATAAATTGGGCAAATATTATATATTACCTTACTTATTTTTAATAAATATCTAAATAATATCTATCCAATATAAAGAAGTAAATTTCAATTTAAATAATTATTATGAACAATAATTATTCAGTGCGGAACACCTCCTTCATGCAGACAATGTTAATTACCGGAAGTTGTTACATAGCCCGAATAATATTTTTAATACAAAAGATAAAATAGTGTTTAATAAAGTTCGAAAATTTCCTCCAAAGAATTAATGTGGCAATTGCCCGTGAGAAAATAGTTCCGGTACGCAAGGAATTATGGGAACGCACCATTATTATGTTTTAAGTTTGACAGATTTATATTATGCAGCCTCTATATCCAAATGGATAATGCAACTATCTTCAAAGCTTGGTTTGCATGTTCGATTCTTATCAGAATTACAATTAAATATATTTTAAATCGTTTTTTCACACTTTATTTAAATTTCTGCGTTTATGTAAAGTGATGGAAACAGAGCAGGCAGGAGTTTGTGAAAGGTGAGCAGTTTAAAGAAAGAAGCTATTAGCGTATAACGCCTTCCAGCACCTGGTAACATCTACAGTAAACGGCGGATTTTGCTGATTGTCGAGGGGGCACCAGTCCAGAAAGTTTGTTACGCCAATAGGGTAGAGGCTGGAGCTTAGTAGACAGTGTGGGACCTACTAAATTAGAGGCTCTTTTTTGGACTTTGTCTAGGAGAGAGAGACTAGTTGTTGGTGCACCAACGCAGATATGACAACAATACTCCATGCATGAGTGATTGGTGGCTTTGTAGAGATATAGGATAATTGCAGGTGTGATAATTTTTCTAGCCCGGAAGCAGCAGCCTTGGCAGTATGGTTTATGTATTTATCACAATGCATGTAACTTGTAAATGTTAGGCTGATAAATTTGAATGTTGGACTCTCAGGTAGTGTGCTATTAGCTATGCCAATCGGTGGTTGAAAAGGTTTCTTATAATTGTTTAAGGAAATAAGCTTTGTCTTACTAGCATTAAATGTAACCATCTATTTATGTCCCCATTAAACTGCAAACTGAAGGTAATTTTCTAAGTATTCAGCCATTGCCTTGCATATGTATGCCTTCGTTTTGGCCACATATCGATAATAGAGCATGGTGTCATCAGCAACACATTTGAATCAGGGAGATCCTCTATGAAAATCAGGAATAATAACTGTGCAAGGATTAACTTCTCAGGCACGCCCACATTAATGTCGTATAGTTCAGCTGTCTGGCCAGCCAGGAAAACCTAGATCTTTCTTTTAGCTAAGAAAGATCTGATTATATTAAATATTTGTCCAGTACCGTATCAATTAATTTTGATAAGAATTTTAAATTAATGCTTATACCTATTGTCTAAAAAACAAAAACATACGACATAATTATACTGTAAATAACCTACACATACTAATCTACGATAAATAACTTTTCGTGACATTAAATGACCTTACAGGATCGATATGCCGTTAAAAAACCAACACACCTATTGTTAAAATATAGCACAAATCGAACGTATTCTCTTTGCTTCCTTTGCATTAAACTAAATTAAACTAAATATAGCGCACATTACGAATCCTTACGCACAGTAGCTATGCTCCGAAATTCATAAGTTGATTCGTTAAGCAGTGACTTCTGTACATAAAAATATATAAACATATACATATACCTGACAATTAATTTTAAAATGGGTAAAGTCGGAGTTATTTTTACAATAGCGACATAAGATTTATCACATAACCATCAAACGATCTCATTTTTATAATGTGTGTGATAGGTGATAACGTTGAATTTCCTTAGCGTATTAGTATATAGATAATTGTACGAACCCATCTAGGGACGGGTATTCTTCTATTAGAATATAAGACGTGTACAAGTAGATGCTAGCGTATTGTAAAACTGGGTAACTAGGCTTAGTATCACATTAGGTATGTTTATTTTTTGTACAAATTTCTTTCTTTCCTCTGCGTTTCGAAAGAATTAGTTGTTTACTGCGAATGGCATTACGGTTATATGTCATCTTGCAAGACAAGAAAACTTAAGTTATTATTTCTGACGCGATAGGGATCTCTGGAAGTATTATCTAGGCAATTTAGGGCATTCCTCTTCTTGTACTCTTGTTATATGTTAGGTGCGTTCACAAAATAACGAGACTTATTTTATTCTTTGTCTTTATTTATTCAGTTGTCTGTATATACAGGCTGAGCAAAACGTAGATAACGCCCATAATTTACTTCAGACGAACAAAATTAACGAAAGAAATGAAAAAGTTCATTTAAGCGATATAATTTTCTACAATCCCAGTAGTAGGTTCGTGAGCTCAGATGGTAAGATATCCGATCCCCACTGGTCACCATTGGAAATATCTGGCGTTCGAGTAAACGAATCTCGGGTTTGTTACGATTGCTACTTCAAGACACACCGATGAGACGTGAAACGACCAAATAGCTAGGTGTCCACATACAGCGCTTGGTATTCCCAAATGGGTAACCATTTAGTACTGACCAGGCACAAAGTCGCTTAACTAGCGGGAGCCGGCGTATCAACGTGATTATGTCGTATATATATATTTATAGCTGAATAAATGAGAGAAAGACAGAGAGAGAGAGAGAGAGGGAGAGAGAGAGAGAGAGAGAAAGAGATTAGTGAACAAAAAAATACTAATTTTAGATTTTTATTAAAATAGCTATATATATATATATATATATATATATATTTATACGTAGAGGCGGGGGAATCTGTTTTGAAGGGGTAATTGTGTCTATGGAAGGAAAGTAATATTTCATGTGGATGTTCAACACACCTGCCTTTCATAACTCTACCACAAACCGTAAGTCCGGGCGGCAATATGAAATAAAAGACGGGAACACTAGGCGTCACAGGGCCGTTAAAAATCAATTTAAAATCTATAGGACAGATGAAATCAATCTTTTCCGAAGATTTCTTGCTCAGACAAGTTTCCACTCATTCACAGATTAAACGATTCAGACGACAGGCATTAGATCCGTGCCCTCATCCGAAAGTATCTGGTAGTCAGGGAGATATTCTGACTCATGCCACGGAAACGCCTATTTACTACTAATGCTATGTGGCAATATAAAAAGAAATGGTGTGCGCGAAAGTGTGAAATGTCAATTTATAGTATAAGGGAATGATAAAAAATATATTTCACCCGAAAGTGTCCTAGTCAGTTCAGTCAGCGGTTCCTCGTGGATAAGAACACCTCAGTCGAGAGACTGACAATAAACTCGCCACCTCCACCGAAAAGACGTATTAATGTCTGGGAGGTATGTCTCTCAGATGAACAAACGAATTAGAGAATGTAATCAGTTATTCTTAGACAGTTGTCCGATGTCATTGCAAAATCGTACGTTATATATATGTTGGAAATGTTGGCATCCGTCTGTCTCAGGATACAATGAAGTTCTGCGTCTCAGATTAATCTGTAGCCGAATTGCATCGTTTGCCGTGACTGTGCAAGCCTATTATGGATCGACAGGCCCTGTTGCAGTTGCCATCTCTCTCCACTGCTAGTCTCCCCATCGCATCACTCCTCTTGGGGCATGCCTTTACAACTCTTCGCCAGCGACTGAGGTCTTCAGCCACGGATTTTCAGACTGTTGGGTCGATGCCACCTGCTTCATGTTACAATTGGAGACATCATTGAAACGTAGGACAGGTATTTCTGCTTTCTCTAAACATTTCGCTCATATCGCCCGTTCAAATTTAGCAGAAATAAAAATATATCGTTAGACGACGACACGTTGATTCTAAGCAATTACTAAAGTAGATAGGAAGGGATTCTGTCACATTAGGTATGTTTATATTTCGTACACATTTCTGTCTTTCCTGCATTTTTCGATAGAATTACTATTTTACTGCGTATGCCATAGATGTAATATGTTATTTTGCAAGACAAGTAACCTTTCCTTATTACTTCTGACGCGATAGGGATCTCTGTACGTATTGTCAAGTTGAAGCATTTTTATTTTTGTGCTTAACACGTTGAGGTTTCTCCTAACTGGTAATCTGTCTTGTCAGCTGTCAAAACCAATCTTTCTTCTATAACGAAATACACATAATGTAAAAGAATAATCGTTGAATGATCTTCAGTCAGTCGGACATACCCTAATGTCACTTGATCTCCTAGATACATATAAATTCGGAGATGACACCGCGATACAACATATATTAAGTTTATATTCTTGCGATTCAACGTCTTCTGAAGAGAGTTCGTTCATGTAACAATAAACTTGTAATTAGCGCTTAAAAACATTTCTAAAAAGGATTTTTTCCAATAGATTTGTAAAGAGCGGGAAATGTCTTTCTATGTTCAAGTCGTTTTAATGGAAGTAACGATGAGCCTGAAAAGCTTTTGGTTGTTTAGTTTTACGGCATGCCAACCCATTTTTGATCATTTTCATGGAAGATTTACGTTTCAATTTTTAAATCGAATTCAAATCACATTTAATTCCTTTTCATTTATCATGGAATACACTTGTATTCATTATTTTAATTAGTTTAATGAATATTTCATTTTCCTTCAAAATTCGCCCGTTATTCATTATTTAAATTATATATATATATATATATATATATATATATATATATATATATATATATATATATATATATATATGATAATTTTATTTACACAGACATGTACAAAATCTGCGACACTGGCATGTCGATGTTATCGATCAACAGTTACTATAAACTAAGATCTCATCAGGAGGAGTTAGAATCCGATCTTAACCTCAGATCATATTTGGAGAGAATGAAATGGAGGGATAGAGAATGAGAAGAAGAAGAAGAAAAGAAATTTAACATTTCACAAATTGAGGCCGTTAAAAAATTAAAAATTAAAAATTAAAAATCTAAAAAATCTAAAAAATCTAAAAAACAAAAAACAAAAAACTTAAAATCTAAAATCTGAAACAAACAGGGCAAATAAATAAATAAATAAATAAATAAATAAAAATATAAGGTTGAAAGAGGGGCATATAATGAAGGGAGAGGTGATGGGAAGGTAGACACATAAAGGAAAAGAAGGAGAAGAAAGAGAACGTCTGTTGATTCAGATCGAGAGAGAAGAGATAGGAAATATAAAATAGGAAGGAAGGAGGTAGACATGCACGAATCAAGTGTAAACAAAACAGACAGTTATTTTAAAGCCGAGTTTATAAATGTATTTTTCAAGTGAACTATAATATTGTGTATATGTGTGTATGCGTGCGTGTGGGCAAACCGATCAGACGCGTGTAATTTGTGTGGTGATGGGGCGGTGATCAAATGTGTCGCCAATTCTGGATTTATATTGTCTTTATAATTTGTCTAGAGTTTATTAGCTTACCATATATATATATATATATATATATATATATATATATATATATATATATATATATATATATATATATATATATATATATATATATAAGCATAAACTTAATAACAACTAAATAAATAATAAGATTAATATAATATAAATATATTAAAATTATCATAAGAATAATGCAAAGACTTCATAAACTAATTAAAAAAATAAACAAAAATATTCAATTTGTTATGAATTAAAAAATATAGATGAAAATAATAGTACATTAATATAAAATAAATATATTAATAAAAAAAGTTGAATCTTACAAGACAATAAGAAAAGGCATCAATTAATAAACAATAATACAAAACATAAATTCATAAATAAATAAAATATTTTATTTTCAATATTGTGTTGGACCAAATATTTTCTCTGAACCTCGCATCCTTCCTTAACAGCCATCCTTGGAAATTTCTTCTTTTTAAATAGAAAAGACATTCGTTTTTGAGAAAGAGGACAGCTTCTCCCAAAATATCAAAATATTGTACACCATCCCGGATTCTATTAAAAGTAAGTAAAGTATTAACTGAAAACAATAAATAGATAAGTTTTTGAAGAAAAATATCGCATATATTGTCTTAAATGATTTGTTTTTGTTTCTTTCCTCATTTTTCATTTTCACCGTCCCGTTTTTTTTTTCGCATTGCATACAGCCTTACTAAATACACATATACATTTTAATTTTAATTTTTTCGCCCCCAAACAAAGCATTTTGCCACTGATTTGTAAGGAGCAACTGTAATAGGGGACATATTTACAGGGGCAACCTGGGTGGGGATTTGAAGAGCCAGATCTTTGTTCACCTTATATTTAAATTTCTGTATGATCGCATTTCGTGGAAGTACTTGAAAACAAGTACAGGGATGAAACACTGCGGCGATGGGACAGGGGTTTGAGATTGGCAGACTGCGTGTATATTAGGTTAGAAATTTATTTTTGCACACTGTTCAGGAGAGTGAGGCTAATGGTTGGTGCACCAGCCCAGCTGTGGCAAGAATACTCGATCCATGGATGAATAGTGACTTTATAGAGATATAAGCTGCTGGTAGGTTAGACAAATCTTTTAGTCTGGTATAGGGAGCTTACTTTCTTCGTGGCAGACTTGGAAACGTCTGCTATGTACTTATTCCATTTCATTTTGACTGTGAATGTCAGGCTGGAGAGTTTAAACGTTAAACTCTCGAGAAAAATGCCATCGACCATAAGTATTATATTGTTATTTACACGCCACTTCCATACTTTTTCGGAATATTTCATGCCAAATTATATTCTTTTTGGTAACATTTCTCATGCAAATTTAAAAAAATATCTTCCAATATTTTCATAACACTATCTAGTAATAACAGCCGTATTTTGGTCGAATTAGCAACTACATTTATGACAGTAGATTATTCGAAAATAACAGGGTATGATTTAAGAAAGATATTTCATTAGACAAATCCGAGAATTTTTAGCCAAAAGGCAAATCTGTATCGCAAAAATGTTATGAAACCAACCGTATTTTGGCCGGAATAACAGTTATCATTTTTGATATCGGAGAACAATCGACTATAAAAAAATAATTTCATAGGCAAACCCAGAGATTTGGACGATAAGTGAAAACTATATCTTAAGTCATGTAATAAAACGGAATAGCAGTTTCATTTTCGACAACAGAGAACATTTGACAATTCGAAAAGAGAAGGGTCGGATTTAGAAAGTTAATTTCTCTAAAAGCATTAATCAGAGGCTCTGGCCAGAAGGGACAATCATATAATAAACTAGAAGAACATCCGGCCCAGGACGGCTAACATTTATTTCCCGAACAGGACAGTTTTGCACCATTTTTATGTCCCCTTATGATGATTAAAATCAAGATATAATGAAACTACACATTATGTCTGGAATCCTTATTTCAATTTTGATCAAAATCCATTTATTGACTTTGATTCTAGAAAGTGACGTAAATTTTAGGTTTAAACATGAGGAGTTTAAATAAGAAATTGAAATTCAGCGATCTTACTCCATTGGTTTTTAAGGACTATAAATCAAATTTAATGCAAATCTGAAATATTCGAATGTTCAAATAGGAGGTTGTGCCAATATTATGCCCTCTAGAAACTCTTTAAAAGATTCTGAAGAAACTGAAATTTGACAAATATTTATTAATCGATGTCTAATACCTTTTGTTAAAACTTCATAAACATCGCAGGTATCTGACTTTTTAAATAAATGTTTTATGCCATCTGTTATCAAACTGAATTAAACCAAATATAGCCCACATTACTCACAAGTACGCCTATCAGCTGCTCTAAAATTAATAATGATCGGATAATTAATTTAGGACTTAATCTTATGCATAGAAATATATAAACATATAAACACACCTAACTTTATATAAAACTAGCTGGGTCCGTCCCCCGGCGTTGCCCAGGAGAAATATAGGTCTTCCTACCCATCCCATGGTACCGGTATTTCCAAAACACCCGCTCTATCTATTATAATGGGCACTTTTAAAATTAAAGAGGCTTACAGAGCCGTATTAAATCTAATTCCCCCGTTATCTTTGTATAGAAATTCCATTTTTTGTGAGGAAAGAAAAAAGAAAAATCAGTATGGCTCCTGAGCACTAATGAAACACAAATATAGTTAAGGAACCTGCAGAGCACTAATACACCATGGCTGTTCTAAGAGAAATTATGATATTCACAATAGTTAAAGTACTACATATTAGATTGATTTGTTTTCAAATTACTACATAATAACGTTAAATTTAAAAAAATCCGATCCACAGCTCTCCTTCCGCACCTCCCTCGTAGGCAAAAATTTAACAATGTAAAAGAAAAATTATGTGAGTCGACTGGGATCGAACCCTAAACCTCCCAGTCTTGGATCTACGGGAATAACCCTTCGCCACGCAGCGAGTAAAACATCTATTGTTTTTATAATACCCACATATGAAAAATAGGTCACTTATACGAAGCGTGTAGTTGCATGTGTTTTATTTTACGTTCCGCCACGAGGCGATCTTATTTAGGGTCCACCATCACATTCGTCACACGTTTTGAGTCATTTCTATACGATGGAATCTATGTTTCTTTTTAATTTTTGGATATTATGCGCGAGAAAGGTGTAGGATTCAGAAATTATGGCAGTTTGTCGCGTATCTTGACGTATACTGACTTAATTTGGAAGTTGAGTCGCTGAAGAAGTTGTAACCACCATGTTGAATAACGAAACACTGCAAGGAACCATGTTCGTTAATTGTATTCTCTAAAAACCGGAATAAGTATAACTGTATACGTATGGCACAGTGCGTAATCTTTTGGGGAGCTAAGTGCTCCCCGTTATATTTGTAATCCTTATGCCAGACTTATTTCAAAAAAGTAATTCTCTGTGTTTTGAGAACACTGAGTGCACATGTGCCTCAGTCATATTTGGAGGACTGGAGGTAGGTGTCAAAACAATTCAATTACAGGTACATGTGATGGGTCAGAGATCAGACCAGTCGTCGTTCGAAAAAAATCAGTTATGAAACTCAAAAATAAACATTTGACAAGGCGTACACTGATTATGTCTGTATTCCCTCTTTCTCTATTTCCCTCTCTCACTCTCCCCCTATATCTCCCCCTATATCTCTCTCTAGTAAAGAGATTGAAAATGAGAGACTGGTTTTTAATTCTGACAGAGAAGCACGCGTTTTGTTGCGTTCTCTGCAAAGTAATAAAAATGTGCACCGGAAGAAAATAAATATATATTTTTATATTAAAAAGTAAAATGGTTTATTCCATTTTTTTTACATAAGGTTCTTTTGCAGCACGATGGTCCCCAGCCAGCCAGCCAATCCCAGAGGCGGACGACAGTGACTATCGTCAGACGATGATTGCTCACTGGCGATGACAAGACGAAACATTGCACTTACGTGCACATGTTGTCACACATCGTCCAGTCGGCACATAAAGTCCGGCAAAGATCGCCCAACCGTCCAAAGCAAACGATGTTGCCACATTGGTTCCGCGACCAAGAGATACCCCTTCGTCTAAAACCAAGTAATATTGCCATATAGTAATAGGTTGAAATAACGTAATCTGATATTATCGAAAATCAGCGGGATTAAAAATGTGTGTGTAATGTTTTGTATTATATAGTAAATTAATAGCAGACAAATAGTAAATATTAACGGACACGTTTTTGAAAAGTAGACGTTGTTTATTAGTTCTCGGTGTCGGTTGGGAGAGTGGCAGTAGTAAATTTATAGGGGAACATTTTTTGCTACCATTTATATCGAGTATGTTTTGGGGAGAGTCGAAGATGGTGGGCCGAAAGTAATATTTAGTGTTAGTTGGAGAAAATAATCACAAATTTACTATAAAACGCTGGAGTGAATAAGCGTAATATAGTGGTGAGTTTAGTAACCTATGATGCATGTGTTTATTTTCCTATTCTTCACAAAGGTGCAGGGGAAAATCGTCTTTACTTTATATAGAAGAGATAATAAAATATAAATATAAAATATAAATAACTTGCTTTTGGTCAGGGTAACAGTAATATTGTAGAGAGCGGCGAATATATAGAATTAAAAAAAAGTGGATATAATTTTGAAAATTAATTTATCTTTAAACACATTTGAGTGGCTAGTAAAGAATGTAATATAATCGGTTATATTGTGATCAGGATAACGGTTGTGTTTTTTACAAGAGAAAACTTGACCTTCTGAGAAGAAAATTGTATTATTTAGAAAGTCATGTGTTAGGGCAGAAGCAGAGGCTTAGACGAACAGGGAGAAGGTTTAATAAAACAGCTGATTTTGGTCGAAGTAATATTTATATTATTCCCACAGAAATCATTTGACATTATTTAGGCTCGTATCTTAAGATTAAACTGTGAAAAGAAGTAACATATATATGCATGAATGCAGTTTTTAAACTGCATCTATGCGTATATATGTTATTGTAAAAATAGAGATTACTCTACTGAGGTTATAGACATTTTAAGTAAGCATTGAGGGGTATTTAACAAAAGAGATTTGCTCACTGGTTCTGAATTAACACCAAGTGGTATATTCTAATAGACAGGAAGGCTAAATGGGAAAAATTATTGCAGGCAGCCGTGTATTTATTTGTATATAAATAAATATGAATCTGCCCGTTTACACAAATATAAGCGAGTAAAACACGTTCCCTTTTTAGCCTCCAGGTGAAACTATTTCAAGTGGTGAGGTGAAGCGGAAAACAGATAGCAAGTCAGTCAATCCCCATCACCTGAAATGTATTCAGAAAGAAATCCCCTACTCTAAATTTTGAAAAAATTAATGAACGGTGTTCTTAATCTTTTTTTAGGATATCAGAAATCATAATAATTTATTTACTGACGTAATTTCATGATTTTATATAAATATTAGTGCAAAACCTGGCGAAACATAATTATTTTTCCGCCAATTAGCATAAATATATATTTATATATGCAAAAACTTGATTCAATACAGTCAAATTAACTTTATTTATAAAACAACTTTCTCAGAAAAATAACGCCATCCTTCTTTCACTCTCACCCTCTCTGTATCTCCCTATATATATATATATATATATATATATATATATATATATATATATATATATATATATATATATATATATTTATTCAGTGAATAAATTTTAATGAATAAAAAGCTATGCCCACATATGCATAGGTACAGGTCTCCCACAAAGGATAAACTGACTAATAATACAAAGACGAGACTGAAGACGTATAACATGGTTCAAATCGTCGTTTTCCTCCTGTCCCTACAAATAAACCTACCGAAAAACCGTGTATAGTATGATAGAATTTTTTTAAGTAACAACAAAGGTATTAAGTTATACTATTCTTCAATACCACATTTGAGCCAAAATAATCATCGAAACAAATCTTATATGAAGAGAGATTTTGTCTGTCTCTCCATCCGTCTATCAGTCATAACCTTTCCGTCAGTAACATTTTTTAAACGTAATAAATACATTGCGAAATTTGTCTCATTTCGAAATATTAGAGATCGTAACTACTTTTAGAAATAGAAAATATTGCATTAATAGTAAATAATAAATTCCCAACAAATAAAACTGACTGGCAATCGAAACTGAAGACTTGACATCTTCAGCCTGAAGTTCTACCAACTGAGCAATTTTGGATTTTCTTATAAATAGGGCTTAACGCATTACATTAACATAATAATAGCTTTGACGTGATGATTTACGTCATGTTTCTAAAACATGAATTCAAACATAAGCGATAATAAAAGAATAATAAATGAATGGGTAATCAATATCAATAGCGCAGGTAATTATTTTAATGGTTCAAAGCAATTTATTTTGCTTCAACTACGTATTAGCGTTAAAAATTATATTCTGTATATACTTGAATTAGGGCCTGTAGGACCTATAATTCTAGTTATAATAATTAGAACACTCCAAGCTATAAGCCACTCTACCTCTTGGATTCGAGTTGTAATTGTAATAAAGACGAATGTAACTTTTAAATGATTGCATGAAACGAACACTAATATAAATGCTTCTACTTACACCATCATAAAAAAATCAAGCAAAAAAATTCAGTACATGTAAATTTCTTTTAACAATGAAAACTAAACGAGAGTTACCCATCTATTAAAACATATTTGGGCTCTTAAGCTCAAGATCCCATACAGTATGAAATGGTCTATTACTAGAAAAACAAACTCTTATTACTCCGGGTGAAGGAAATGTAATCTTTTTAAGCAGCGCCCTAGCCATCTTGAATAATATGAATTCAACCTTTTCAATAGAAAATCAGAAATTATAGGCAACTGCTTACACAAAACAACATTTAAATATCAGCAATTCAAAGTAAGTTATATTTATTTAAAAAATCGACCTGCCATAAATTACTTTACCTTAGTATCGTAATAGCAACCAACTAAATGATAGATATAAATCTGCAATGCCATTATAACATAATTTAGGTAAGTGGTTAGTTTTACATTTGTTCGACATACACCTGTAGTATATCGTGCAGAGTTAAGGCAAATAGTTTTAGTTCAAACTTCTAATTTTCACTATTTCCATACACCACCTTATCCTCCAAAACTACTGCAGTAGATACCTACCTACTACAATAGGCTATACATTGACTAATTAACCTAATTTCACTATGCGTAGGTATAAATTATGAACAAATATTACAATTAATATATTTAATGAATTTAATAATAAAATGTCGTTTGTTCTTCTGATGAATGACTCGTAGATCCAAAGGCTGTTTCCTGGCACTTACTTTGTATCGGGGATACGTCCTCGACAATCAATGCCTTTGTTGCTGTCGAGCATGACAATACCTCATATTGTCATGTTCAGTCTCAAGAGCTCAGCCCTCTCAGGCTTTACCGTCCGTTCGAGAACTTCTTACCAGATAACGCCAGGATGTTTCGTCGGTCAGAGCGCGCTAATTATAGTGCACTGGTTTTTCAAAACCACACTTGACCTTGTGTCTAACCCGCTTGAGAGGAGGTAAATAAAATACTTAGAAACCTACTGATTAATAATTGAAGATAGTATTTACTATGATAATTTTGATTCCTTATACACATTAAAAAATACGGAATGTTAAGTCTCTAAAAAGGTTACAATTAAAGACCTTTATTTTTAATTTCTATAAATATGTATTTAAATTACTCCAAATATATACTTTAATAAGTACTTACAATGTATTACTATACTATACATTAATTATCAAAAGAAAGCATATCATTACATAGTTGCCCCCTCCCATTTAATACGTGTTCAGGTATTTTAGAATTACCCACCCCATCTAAAACAGTGGTAGTCATCTTAATTTAAAAGCAAAACTAAGGCGATGTTGTTTACTTTTAATCGACAAAAATCTTTGGACTGCTATCTCTTTCGACCCAGGCATCCTTACTAATATAATTTCCAAATGGACTAAAGCTTACTGAATGGCGATGAACGGTCTGTTATAACCAGATTTAAAGAAGAGATGAGCTCATGTTTAGAAACTAACGGAAGATTGATTGAGTACTCTGAACTTTTTTCTGCGTTGTTATCTCGTTTTCAAATATAACTGAGCTATTTATATTTCTGAAACAATAATTGTGATAAAAATATGATTCTTTAGAATTTGAATTTTGGTAAAAATTTATTTTCATTAAACAAGATATATATATATATATATATATATATATATATAGATATATATATATATACTAGACGTATCTGTGACCCGTTGGGTCAAACCAACTTATTATTATTATTTGTACTAACTGGGAGTGCTCACACAGATCATCGTCAGTGATTGCTCACCGACAACAACCAGTGGTATTTCCAGGAGTCTGAGTGACAACAAGTCTCCCCAGACTTTCAGTGTTCTTCACCTTTTTTCGATAACGATGCGGTATCGCAACAGTCTCTTACCATTGATTTCTCGCTGGTAAGGACAATTGGTCTTCTCTGGGATTTGGGTGGCAACAAGCCTCCCCAAGGTCTCAACACTCTCTGCACTTTTCCAGTGGAGGTCTGGTCTGTGCTGTCCCTCCTCGGTCTTCTCATCCTCCTCGACCCTGTACAAATATGTTGTCTGGTGTCAGCCTAGACCGGCACCAGTTACAAAAAAATAAAAAATTAATTTTTTTAAAAATTTTTTCCTTTCAATTCCTTTTCTTTTACTTTTTGTTCTTTTCCTTTTCTCTTCCCTTATTTAAAAAAAAAGAATTTTAAAAATTCTTTTTAATTTTTTTTTTTTTGGGGGGGGGAGGGGGGAGGGAGGAGCTAATAGTGTTTCTTGTAATTTCTGTTTCTTGGTTCATTTTTGTGTAGTGACAGCTGAGGCCGGTGTAATTTATTGGGGGGGGGGTATTATGAAGTGCTGTTTCTTGCAGTTTCTGTTCCTTGGCTCTTGTTGTGGTGTTCTTCGTGTGGTCTTGTTTTCTCCGTTGTAAATTCCTTATGACTGGTTAGCCTTTGTAGCTTATGTGTGTTAGTTTCCGCATTCGAGGATTTTCCTTAAGATTGCAGCTGTTTTGATCATTGCCGTCCTTTGTATGGTTTCGATAGTCCCTTTGATTCCAATTTCTCACAGTCTTTTCTCCAGTTTTTTTTGGGATTGTTCCTAGTGCTCCTACGATTATTGGTATTATACTAACTTTCTTCATGCTCCATATTCCTTTCAGTTCTCTGGCTAGTTCTGTGTATTTACTTCGTTTTTCCGTGTCTTCGATCTTCACTCTGTGGGCTGCTGGAACGGCGAAGTCTACGATTTTACAAGATTGTTCCTGTTTGTCTATTATAATAACATCAGGTCTCTTTGCTTGTATGAGTTTATCTGTTTGTATATCCATATCCCAGAGGATTTTATGTTTTTCGTTTTCCAGTACTGTTTCTGGTTTATGTTTGTACCATTTGTCTGCATATTCGAAATTCAATTGTTTACACAGTTCCCTGTGTATTACTTTCCCAACACAATCATGTCTGTTCTTGTATTCTTTTTGAGCAAGTTTGCTACATTCACTTATTATATGATTTACTGTTTCGTCTCTTTGTCCACACAGTCTGCATTTATTGTTTTCCTGGGTTTTATCTATTTTAGCTTTAATGTAGTTTGTCCTAATCGCATTGTTCTGTGCAACCATCAGTAAAGATTCCGTTTCTTTGTTCAAGTTTCCTTTTCTTAGCCATGTCCAGCTATTTGCGTTGGTTTCTTCTCTTGTGAGTCTTATGAAGCGTCCATGTAGTTGTTTTTCTTCCCATTTTTCTTATCTTGTCTGTTGTGTCTTTTGATTTGTAGATCCGTTTTTTTTCTTTTCCAAATTTTAGCCAGGATTTTATATGTTACGGTTTTCCAGTAAAAATAGGGATATTCGACTTTTGAAAGCTCAATTGGACACATTTGCATAAGTACAATTTTAAAAGCCACGTGACAGAAATTATTTTGCCAAAACAGTGGAGACGTAAAGTGATGGTAATATTTAATGCTACTAATACTAAGCTTCTGTCCTTTAAGAATTATAATAAACCTTCTCAACCACCTGTTACATTGCTGCTTACCGTTGGGTATATACCCAGGTTTCGCCGTTGTTGTTCTGTGTATCTCAGCTTCGTCACTGCTGGCTCCTGTCCTTAGGCCGTAATTGACGACACATGAACGCCGGATTTCGTTTTTAAAGGTTATATTAAACATGACAGAAAGAGAAATTTATTGTATTGTGTACGAGAGGGGAAGAGAGTCTGGAGTTAATTAGGGAGAGAGACCATAACGACTTTTGGCTACTTGTGCCCATTATCTCTGTCCCCATCGCTTCAGGAGTTGGCAGGACGATCGGCTCTCACGTCAGTTCAGCTCAGATGTCAACAGTGAAGTGAGAGAGAATCGGCCCCTACCCCTAGCAGAAGTGACGTCATTTCCAACTTTCGCTTGAGCTCCCCCTTCCCTTGGGACGCCGTCCTTCCGCCCCCTTGGTTATCTAACATACCGATTTTCATGGCTAACAAAACTCTACATCATTCAAACTACTTAGCGTAACATTCACAGACAACATGAATTGGAACAAATACATAGAAGACATTGCCAAGGCTACTGTAAAGAAGGTGGTCTCTCTCTACCGCGCTAGAAAACTTCTAACATCTGTCAGTATATTGTATCTCTACAAAGCTATCATTCATCTATGTATGGAGTATTGCTACCACATTTGGGCTGGTGCATCTACAACTAGTCTCTCCATCTTATATAGGGTACAAAAAAAGAACTTCCAATCTAATAGATCTCGCGCTGTCAACCAAGCACCAAACCCTGCCCCATCACAACAATGTTGCATCTCTGCACTTGTTTTACAAGTACTTTAATGAAATGTGCTCTGCGGACTCGTAGCACTTGTGCCCCTTGACGTTAATACCCCAACTAACTCGACAAGCAGCAAAATCCCACCCCTTACTGTGGAAATCGCTGTATGCCGGAACTTTTCTACTCTAATAGTTTCTTCCCACGAACTGCTAGACTTTAGAATTCCCTTCATAGTTCTTGCTTCCCTAAATGTACTAGCATGCAGAAATTGAAATAAAATGCGCACAGACCTCTCGCTGCTCAACTCCCTACATGGTGTCCCTGGAGGTATAGTCCCTCATAGTACTCTCTTATGTACCAGTGACAATATGCCTTGTTTGGGGTAAATAATCTCAAATTATCTCAAATCTCGCTGCTCAACTATTACATAGTATCCCTGTGGGCAGGGTCCTTAATAATAGGCCTCTTACGCCCCAGTCGCAATGTGCCTTGTTTGGAGTGAATGAAAGTAAAAAGAAAATATAAGAACAGAGCGAAACCGAATATTAGTCAAAAACATTTCAATGTGTATTTTTCACATAAAATACACAAAAGTAAACTCACATATTGAAATATATTGTTATTGTTCAAACAGTTTTCGTGTTATAAAATATGAAAAACACTTAATTTGATGCATCTATGAAATAGACTTGTTCAATATTTAGCCGGAAACTGTCACCAGCTATCTAGAGTTTTAGAAGAGATTAGGGTTTCCCAGTAAAAATGAGGATCTTTAATTCGCCTGAAACTACTTTATTTACGGGAGTTGGGCTGCTGTTGGCCATTTTTGTCAGATATTTTTATGAAAGTAAAAGACTATCTCAACAATAATTGCTGATTCGAACGTGAGTAGGATATATTTCAAGATATATTATTTATCTTTTAAATCAGTTGTTCCTTCCTCAACTCACCGAAGTCAACATTTGCCTTCCTCGAAAACATTTGACATTCGGATCAACCTCTGCTGTCACAAGACCGTTCAATATTTGACAGAGGGTTTAAAACAACTTTTCTTTCAACGTCTATGCAACGTTGTAGAAACGCGGTTTATTTAGCTGTGAAATAGATTCATCATCCGGAAAACGTAATGGTCATGGCGGCTTGTGATCCCTAGCTGAAAAAAAACAACAACAAAAAAGAAACGCAATGTATATTCCATTCATACGCTGACTTTTGTTCGGGGTGCGTATCGGCTGTGACTTCTCCGCCCTTCCACTGTTTATCGTGCATCCAAATTGAATAGAACAAAGGCAAAGCATCGCCTGGCCGCCTGCCAATAAAGGCTTATTCAACGTCGGTTTATTATTTAAGGTACGGATAATTGTTATTCTTTCTACTCGCATTCCCCTTTTTCTTATTCCCCGTTATTCATTATGAATAACGTCTCCATTTGTCGTTTTCTGAATGGTTACACTCAGAAACGCACATCCGACTTCTCTGAATCATTTAACCTATTTACTTGTGGGAAAAGTAACATAAAAAGTCGGTTATTAACGTGAGAAAAATCCAGCTCCCCAAAAGGAGCACTTTTGAACATTTTAATAGATATAATTTCTCCTCCTCAGCACAAGGAGAGCAACTATACTAAACTTTTAGCTTTTGCTTTGCATTTTTCTACATTTCAATTTCCGATTCTTGTCGATATTATGAGACTTTCTATCTTTAAATACTATCATTATTAACTCACTAGGTGTTTTAACACAGGTCATCATAAGTGTTCTCTCACTGATAATAACCAGTGATTTTGATTGGAGTTTAAGTTACACCAAGTCTCTCCAGATTTTCAGTATTCTCCACCTCTTTTGATAACCATTGCGAATAATGTTGCGTTATCGCAATAGCAGCTTACCATTTATTTCTCGCTGACAGCAACCATTGGTCTTCTCTGGGGTTTATGTGACAATAAGCCTCATCCAAGTCCGAGTACTCTCTGCACCTTCCCAGTGGCTTCATGTTGTGTTCCTTCTATGTTTGTGTTTTATTTCTATTGCAACTTCCATGTGGGTTGTTAATGTTCGTAGTTTATGTGGATTGGTTTCCACATTCAGAGATTTTCTTCAAGATTTCAGCTGTTTTCATCATTGCCGTCCGTTGTATAGTCTCAGTCTTCCCTTTTATCCTAATTTTTCCTACTCTGTTTTTTCATTGGGGGGGGGGGCTATTCCTAGTGCTTCTACGATTATTGGTATTATATTGACTTATTAAATGTTCCATATTTCTTTCAGTTCTCTGGCAAGTTTCGTGTATTTGCTTCGTTTGTCCGTCTCATTGATCTTTACCCTGTCGTATTGTTGGGACGGTACAATCTACAATTTGGCAGTCTTCTTCCTTCTTGTTAACTATTATGCCGTCTGGTCTCCTTGCTTGGATGAGTTTATATGTTTATACCTCCATTTTTATTGTTATAATAATAATAATAATAATAATAATAATAATAATAATAATTATTATTATTATTATTCGTAGTAGTAGTAGTAGTAGTAGTAGTAGTAGTAGTAGTAGTAGTGGTTTATACTCGCTCCCTGAGCGGTGTTGGTACAATACCCGAGTATGTCAATTTCCAACTTAGCTTCAACTTAGTAAGTACGAAGAAAAACATTTGTAAAATGTCGTGGAATAAATACGCTACTTAGTATTTCCATGGGAGTAAGTAACAACGATTAATGTATTTACGTATTGTTTTTATTGGCAAAAATATTAGAAATTATGTTTATAAGCAAGAATAATTCACGGTGAATTAATGCTGAATACCTTATATTTCTTACGGATTATCAAAAAAAAAATAGTAACTTCTACATAGTTATTTTGTCCGTCTGCCAGTAATAATTTTTCCGTCGGTCACAATTTCTTTAAACGTAATAAATGCATTCGGGAATTTGTCTTATTTCGAAATATCAGAGATTTTAACTACTTTTAGAAATGGAGAATAGTGCATTGATAACCAATAAAGCGGATGTCATGACCGGGAATTGAAACCGAAACCTTGAGTTCTACAACTGAGCTATTTAGAATTTTTTATAAATAGAGCTTAAAACATTACCGTAGTAAAATAATTATAGCTTTATTGTGAAGTCATAGATTTATTATTTACGTCATGTTTGAAAATCTGAATTGAAACATAAGTGAGAATAAAAGATAAATAAATGAATGGATAAACATTATCAATAGCGTTTGAATACTATAATTTTGGACTATAGGGCCCATAATTCTAATAGTTTAAAAAGTCATGTAATGTTTTCTCTGTTATTATGTTATGTTAATTTCTTTAAATTGATTAAATACGTATTTAGTTAAACATCATATATGATTATTTTCTTCAAGATTTCAGCTGTTTACATCATTGCCGTTCGTTGTAAGTCTCAGCCTTCCCTTTAATTCCAATTTCTCCCAGTCTTTTTTTCAGGTTTTTCAGGATTGATCCTAGTGCTCCTACAATTATTATTATTATTATTTACTCACTAAGAGTTATAACACTGGTCATCGTCAGTGATCGCCCACTGCCGACAACCTGTGGTATTCCCTGGAGTCTGAGTTACAACAAGTCTCCTCAGACTTCCAGTATGCTCCACCTCTTTTCGTTCATCACCGCTGATGAACTTGCGGTAATCGCAACAGCCACCTCCCAACGATTTCCCGCTGATAAGGGCCATTGGTCCCCTCTGGGGCCCGAGTGGCAACAACCCTCCCCAAGGTCCCAGAGCTGTCCGCGCTCTTCCAGTGGAGGTCTGGTTTGCGCTTTCCCTCCTCGACCCTCTGTCCATAATTTTCGTGGCGTCAGCCTATGCTTGCGCCTCTCTCGTGCGGTTGTATTTTCCCCGGTTCTGTTGTCTTGTGCTTCCATGTGTTTGTTCTCCATTCGTTGCTTACGTGGGTTGGTTTCCGCATTCGAGGACATTTCTCACGATTGTAGCTGTTTTGATCATTACTGTCCTTTGTATGGTCTCAGTTATCCCTTTGATTCCTATTTCTCCTAGTCTTTTCTCCATGTTTTGGGGGACTGTTCCTAGTGCTCCTATGATTATTGGTGTTATACTGACTTTCTTCATGTTCCATATTCCTTTCAATTCTCTGGCAAGTTCAGTATATTTGCTTCTTTTTTCCGTCTCTTTGATCTTCACTCTGTGGTCTGCTGGAACGGCAAAGTCCACGATTTTGCAGGATTTTTCTTTCTTGTTGATTATTATCATATCCGGTCTCCTTGCTGTTATGGGTTTGTCTGTTTGTACATTCATATCCCATATGATTTTGTGTTTTTCGTTTTCTAGTACAGTTTCTGGTTTGTGTTTGTACCGTTTTTTTGCATATTCGAAATTCAGTTGTGTTGCAAATTTCCCGGTGTACTTCTTTCCCCACGCTGTCATGTCTGTTCTTGTATTCCCTTTGTGCTAGCTTGCTGCATTCACTTATTATATGATTTATCGTTTCGTATCTTTGTCCACACAATCTGCATTTGCTGTTTTCCTGGGTTTTATCTATCTTTGCTTTAATAAAGTTTGTCCTAATCGCATTGTTCTGTGCGACCGTCAGCAGAGATTCCGTTTCTCTGTTCAGGTGTCATTTTCTTAGCCATGCCCAGCTGTTTTCATTGGCTTCATAGCGTGTGAGTCTTATAAAGCGTCCATGTAGTTGTTTTTCTTCCCACTTTTCCTTTCTTGTCTTTTTGTTTCTGGGTTCAGTGCTTCCAGAGTTGTTTGTTTGGCTGGTGTCTCTTGCTGTGGTGATCAGTCTTTCCGTGTTCTGGGTTACATATTTCTCCAGCTCTTTTTTTGGTGTCTTCCACACAGTCTTCTATACTTACCAGTCCTCTACCTCTTTTTTCATTTATTTTCATGTAGAGTCTGTCCGTATCGTCTTTTGGGTGCGATGCATTGTGCATAGTCATTAGTTTTCTTGTTCTTTGGTCAAGGTGCCTGAGTTCTTCTTTGGTCCAGCCTATGAATGGTCCAGAGTATCTTATTAGTGATACAGCCCATGTGTTTATCCCTTTTACTAGGTTTCTGATATGTAGTTTAGTTTCTAAGAGTTTCCTTGTTCTTCGTAGATATTCTTTTCCAATCTTCTCTTTCATTTCTGTATATTTGATTGTGTCTGCTTCCAGAACTCCCAGGTATTTATAACTATCTTGTTCTCCTAGCGCCCTCATCTCCTCTTGGTTGGGGAGTTCTATACCTTCTGTCGTCTCCAGTTTTCCTCTTTTGATCTCTAGCAGTGCACATTTTTCTATTCCAAACTTCATTTGGATATCCTGGCTGAATATCCTGGTTGTGTTTATCAGCTTTTCCAGTTCTTTTTTGTTTTTTGCAAACAGTTTAAGGTCATCCGTGTACATCAAGTGGTTTATTCTTTTTTCTGTATCCGTAAACCTGTATCCGGCATCACACTTTCTGAGCATGTAGTTGAGTGGCATCATGCCTATTATAAACAGTAGTGGTGATAGAGAGTCTCCTTGAAAAATGCCTCTCTGTATTTTTATCTCAGACAGGTATTGTCCTCCGGCTGTCAGTTTTAGTCTCCATGTTTCCATTGCTTTCTGGTATCTTGTATATTTTTAAGCATTCACTTATCCATGTTTGGGGGATTCTGTCGTAGGCTTTCTTGTAGTCAATCCATGCCATGGTTATGTTCTTTTGTCTGCTCTTCACCTCCTTCAGGGTCTTTTGATCAATGTATAGTAAGTCATGTGCCCCTCTTTGTCCTTTCCGGCATCCTTTTTGTTCCTCGGGGAGCAGTCCACGTTTGTCCAGGGATGGGTAGATTTGTTCTCTCAGTTGTGCTGTGAGAATTTTCCACATTATTGGTAGACATGTTATCGGTCTGTAGTTGCTGGGGGTCGTTCCCTTTTTTGGGGTCCTTTTGTATTAGTGTTGTTCTTCCTTCCGTCATCCATTCTGGTACGTCTGTTTTGCGGATACATCCACTCAGTTCCTGCGCTATTCTTTCATGCAGGGTCGTGAATTTTTTAAAACCAGTATGCATGTATTCCATCGTGGCCTGGTGCTCTCCAGTTTGCCATTTTTCTGTTTCGGTTCCTTCTTCGATTTCCTGCAGTTCATCTTTCATGTTTTTCAACCATTGGGCATTCTTGTTGTGCTTTTTTGGTACTTCCCATATCTTGCTCCAGAATTGTTTTGTTTCTGTTGGGTTCGGTTGCTCTGTTGTTGTTTTTTCTCCATTTACGTTTTTGTAAAACTGTCTTTCATTGTTTTCAAAGGTCCTGTTCTGTTTGCTCTGTTCTGATTTGTACCTGTATCGTCTCAGTCTTTCTTCTATTGCTGCTATCCTTTGTTTTATTTCTTCATTTTTCTCATTTAGTTTTTACTTGCGTTTCTGATTTTTGCTTCTTAATCGTTTCATGTCCTTTTTCCTTCTGTTCACAGTTTTAGCTTCTTTCCGAAGTTTGGTGATCTAGGTTTCCAGTCTGATTTCCCATCCAGGTTTTGTCGGTCCTCTCTTTTGTCCATTCTCTTCGTTTCTTAGTTTCATACTTACCGATTTTTCCCCTGCATATATCAGGTTGTTTAGGTCTGTAATAGTTTCTGTTGGGATGTGTGTGTGGAGTCTGTTTACTCTTTCTGTTTCTGCTTGACACTTCTTCGCTACTTCATTCCTGAGAGATGGGAGTTTTGTTTTGTTTTCTAACATGTATTGTCTAATGTTCTCCACTTCACTTGCTTCTTTTTCGTTGAGTTCTATCTCAGCAGGTTCTGTGGTTCCGCAGTCTTCTATCTCCCCTGGTTCTGTGATTCCGTAGTCTTCAATCTCTTCAGTTTCAGTGTGTAATTATTATTATTATTATTATTTACTCACTAAGAGTTATAACACTGGTCATCGTCAGTGGTCACCCACTGCCGACAACCTGTGGTATTACCTGGAGTCTGAGTGACAACAAGTCTCCTCAGGCCTCCAGTATGCTCCACCTCTTTTCGTTCATCACCGCTGATGACCTTGCGGTAATCGCAACAGCCACCTACCAACGATTTCCCGCTGATAAGGGCCATTGGTCCCCTCTGGGGCCCGAGTGGCAACAAGCCTTCCCAAGGTCCCAGAGCTGTCCGCGCTCTTCCAGTGGAGGTCTGGTTTTGCGCTTTCCCTCCTCGACCCTCTGTCCATAATTTTCGTGGCGTCAGCCTATGCTTGCGCCTCTCTCGTGCGGTTGTATTTTGCGCCCGGTTCTGTTTTGTGCTTCCATGTGTTTGTTCTCCATTCGTTGCTTATGTGGGTTGGTTTCCGCATTCGAGGACATTTCTCACGATTGTAGCTGTTTTGATCATTACTGTCCTTTGTATGGTCTCAGTTATCCCTTTGATTCCTATTTCTCCTAGTCTTTTCTCCATGTTTTTGGGGACTGTTCCTAGTGCTCCTATGATTATTGGTGTTATACTGACTTTCTTCATGTTCCATATTCCTTTCAATTCTCTGGCAAGTTCAGTATATTTGCTTCTCTTTTCCGTCTCTTTAATCTTCACTCTGTGGTCTGCTGGAACGGCAAAGTCCACGATTTTGCAGGATTTTTCTTTCTTGTTGATTATTATCATATCCGGTCTCCTTGCTGTTATGGGTTTGTCTGTTTGTACATTCATATCCCATATGATTTTGTGTTTTTCGTTTTCTAGTACAGTTTCTGGTTTGTGTTTGTACCGTTTTCTTGCATATTCGAAATTCAGTTGTTTGCACATTTCCCGGTGCACTTCTTTCCCCATGCTGTCATGTCTGTTCTTGTATTCCCTTTGTGCTAGCTTGCTGCATTCACTTATTATATGATTTATCGTTTCGTCTCTTTGTCCACACAATCTGCATTTGCTGTTTTCCTGGATTTTATCTATCTTTGCTTTAATAAAGTTTGTCCTAATCGCATTGTTCTGTGCGGCCGTCAGCAGAGATTCCGTTTCTCTGTTCAGGTTTCCTTTTCTTAGCCATGCCCAGCTGTTTTCATTGGCTTCATCGCTTGTGAGTCTTATAAAGCGTCCATGTAGTTGTTTTTCTTCCCACTTTTCCTTTCTTGTCTTTTTGTTTCTGGGTTCAGTGCTTCCGGGGTTGTTTGTTGGGCTGGTGTCTCTTGCTGTGGTGATCAGTCTTTCCGTGTTCTGGGTTACATATTTCTCCAGCTCTTTTTTGGTGTTTTCCACACAGTCTTCTATACTTACCAGTCCTCTACCTCCTTCATTTCTTCTCACGTAGAGTCTGTCCGTGTCGTCTTTTGGGTGCAAAGCATTGTGCATAGTCATTAGTTTTCTTGTTCTTTGGTCAAGGTGCCTGAGTTCTTCTTTGGTCCAGCCTATGAATGGTCCAGAGTATCTTATTAGTGATACAGCCCATGTGTTTATCCCTTTTACTAGGTTTCTGCTATATAGTTTAGTTTCTAAGAGTTTCCTTGTTCTTCGTAGATATTCTTTTCCAATCTTCTCTTTCATTTCTGTATATTTGATTGTGTCTGCTTCCAGAACTCCCAGGTATTTGTAGCTATCTTGTTCTCCTAGCGCCCTCATCTCCTCTTGGTTGGGGAGTTCTATACCTTCTGTCGTCTCCAGTTTTCCTTTTTTGATCTCTAGCAGTGCACATTTTTCTATTCCAAACTATTATTATTATTATTATTATTATTATTATTATTATTATTATTATTATTATTATTATTATTATTATTATTATTATCTCGATGGCTCACCATCTTCTTCTCGTCGTTTTCCTTCTTCTTTCTCTATTTTATTTATTCTTTATTAAAACCCTTTCTTTTATTCCCTTTTCTTAGTTATTCGCTTGTCATCTTTTTCTTTTGTTTCTTTTTCTTCTTCTTCTTCTTCTTCTTCTTCTTCATTTTTGTATTGTTTTACTTCTTCTTCACCACCTCTCTCTCCTTATTACACCCCTTTCCATTTGTTCGTTTTATTTATGCCTTTTTTCTATTTTACTTGCATCTTACTTCTATTATATTCCTTTCCATTCTTCTTGTCTTCTTTCTTTCCTTGTTTTTCTTCCTTTTTCTATATCACTTTCGTGAATTCATCGTTAATTATTATTGTCCTCTTCCTCTCATTGTACATCTCTGGCTCTCATTGTTTTACTCCCATCTCCGCCTCTCTTTACTTTGTCATTGCCCCCCTATTCTTACTTCTTTATTCATCCATCTCTTTTTTGTCGTATTCTAGATTCTATTTACTCTCTCTTCATCTCCCCACTCTCACGCTCTAAATTTATTTCTGTTCTTGTCTTTCCGCTTCCCTCCCTGTCCCACTCTTTTATATTTTACTTCTACTCCCAACCCATCTGCCTCTTCGTTTTTCGATGTTTGTTTAAGTATCATTTATGTTCATGGGTGGACGGTCAATTAATAATGAATTAACTTTATGTTGTCTCTTTGTGGCCAGATGTTATATTTCATTATTAGCAGATATAATCTTTTGCCGGTAAATTCCATCAACAGCGCACTTATGAAAATTGCAAATGGCTGCCCTAAAAAGAAAATGGCTTCTCTAATAATACAGTCAATATGGACTTCTTTCATAGAATGAACGACTGTAAGACTATTATTGTTTCCTTTGCTTTATACGAGCTATAATACTTGATTTTTGCCTTTAAACTCTGATCCAAACACACAATTACATTGTAATTGAAGACACACAGGATTCGCCACTATATAATCTTATTTCAACATAATAAATGTAACATGGAAGAAATATGAAACTGCAATATAGAAACTAATAAACAGTACACGTAAGTTTTTTTGCAACAGTACACATGATGCTTATGAAAGCTTAGTCTGCTCTCTCTTTGCTAATCATCCAGGGACTAGTCGGTATACTTTGGCACACGACTTAAACAATGGCAGATCGGAGTTTTCCTTACGTTTAAAGATTTTGCTGAGTAGATATTGCCTTTGAGTACATCCACAGAAAAAAAGTCGGTGCAGGTCAAATCTGGCGAACGACACGGCCACTAAAGCGATTAGCGTCTGCCAATGTATCGACCGGGTAAGTTGTTGTCCAGCCAGTCTCGCACAAGCGCATTATAATAGATTAACGCAAAGGTAGTTTGTTCATTGATTACATTAAAAAGAGAGAACCATCAATAGCGAATATTATATAGCATTATTGACGTGTGTAAAAGAAGGACTCGCCAAAGCGAAACATAAATGAAAAAGAAAAATGTGCTCTTTCACTAGGACAATTCACCGTGTCACAAGTAGATCGCAACTATTGCAAGATTATATGAATTGCACTTCGAATTGATTCCACACCGACCCTATTCTTTAGATCTGCCACTAACGACTACTGGCTGTTTGCAGACGCAAAGAGTTTGCTCCAAGAAAAAGAGATTTGGCCGCAATGAATAAGTGATATCGTAACTTAGGCGTATTTTAAGGCCAAAGACAGATCATTCTACAAAAAGGCATCACATTGTTAGAGAAGTGTTGGAATCAGTATATCACTCAAGAAAGAGACTACGTTGATGAATAACGTCGATTTTTTCCTAAAAAATGTTTTATTAGTTCGGCCTGAGACTTATTGAATGATGTGTTTATATCAACGTTTAAAAGCTGTTTGCTTTTTTGATGTTTTCTGAATCGTTCCACGAACCTTATGATTTTCTGCATAAAACACATCGCTTGCCCTTAGTAACTTTAGACAATGACTTCCCTGTTAGAATTACTTTGCTAAAGATTTTAAATTAACGTTTTTGTTGGATACTCCTTATTTGGTCGTGTTTCTGATAGAGTAATAATACTACTGAAAATAAGCTCATGGTATCTTGTGATCACATCGACGATACGACGTTATATGAATCCTGTCCTCGTCTCGTCGATGGGGATACCTATTACGTTTTTAAAACAGTATCCATGTTCTTATGCTCGCAAAAGTCAGGCTAAATAACCTTGTACCAAACTAGATATGTCTGTATATAAAATATTTTAGATAAAGTCAAAATTTGATTCCTGTGAGTTAAAGGTGAACAGATGATTTTTGAATAACTAATTATCACGCCAGGTAAGGGTTGCTTTTATTAGGTTCGAATATGATAACGGGAGTGACGCAAAAGGTGACGAGACAGACGGACAGGGTGAAGAATGAAGAGAAGGCGTTTGACAGCTTTCATCGTCGATTAGGATAAATGGATGTGCGCTAGTTCTCTGTGTTCATATCTTTTTCCTTTCATAAAGAAAGTATATGTATATAAGTAAAAAATAAAATAAAAATCTTGTTACTTTTACTAAACTAACGTAAACGAGAAAGATATGTCGGATTAATGTAATTCAATGAAAAAATAATCAAGAGAGATGAAAGCAACAACCAATTAAGAGACGGGGAATTAAAGCATCTCATTCACATTGGTAGCGATGACAACAACAACAACAACTCAGTAAATTAGTGTAATGGTCTCTAACATTTGTATTTCAACGTAATTATCTATACTAGTAAAAATATGTGACAACACCTCAACACTATAATGAAACATCTGTTTTTATTTATTTCCAGACAACGCTGAGTTTCTTGTCCACTTCCTTCTGAAACCTATGTTTTTAATGTATTCCCGGACAACGTAGAATATCTTACCCCTCTACTGAAACGGACATATGTTTATATTTATTATTGGGTAACGCTAAATGAAAAAGAATTAGCATTGAGCACTTTCGTATCAAGAATAAACGACTTACCAAATGTAATACTGTATTATTATAATTATTTCCAGGCAACGCAGTTTCTTTTCTTGTATAACGAAACAGATTAAACCTGGGCAACGCAATTACTTGTCTCTCTCCCCCTCGCATAGTTTTGCTAGAAGTTGACTACCCCCCCCCCCCCAAAAAAAAAGGAGTAGGTGATCCCTGGAATGATGCTATCATAACCACATGATATATATTGCACTACCCCCTCACATAAAAAAGGACGAACGAACATATATTACACTACCTCCCAAAAGAAGAATGAATGCCTTGGGGGATGGTCACATTGCACCAGAAACAGATATAGTACACCCACCAGATAAAAAGAGGAGATAATGCGTAAGAGGATAGTCTTATGACAACAGACTAGATACTTCACTAATAGTATATTTGTCAAAAATAATATAGTAAACTAATTGAGCATTAAAATAGTACAATAGTATAATTAATAGAAATAATATTATAGTTTCGGCTTCAGACAGATATGGTATCTATCTGTCTGAAGCCGAAACTATAATCTTTATTAGTAATACTAGCAAATATATGCTCCCTCCGGTCGCATATTTTTGCTAGGCTGCCGCATCAGAAATGAAGGCTCACGCGTAAGCCAATGGAGCCCCAGTCATATTTCTGTGTGGTTAGACATTGATTTTCTGTGTTTATGACCAAGAATATTTTTAGTTGAAAATAAAGAAAAAAATTTTTTTACTCTACCCCGATTTTTGTTGTACCCTCGCCCATAAATAGAAAGACCTGTAGTTTAAAAAGAAAGAAAAAAAATTTTTGTACCCCCCTCAATTTTTTTATATTACCAGTCATAGAAATATTTTTTAGTTAAGAAAAAAAAAAAGTTTTTTTGACCGCCTTCCCCCAATTTTTTTATCCTTCCCCCCCCCCCCCTATACATGTAAATATTTTTAATTAAAAAGGAAAAAAAACAAACCTAACCCTAACTGTAACGACGGGGTCAAAGTTAACGTGGGTCCTAAAATGAAAAAGCACCAAAAAATCAAATACAGTGAACACAGTGTGTGTGAGTGGGTGTAAGTGTGGGTGTAGGTGTGTGTGTGTGTTTGTTTAATGACCTTTTTTTAATTACACAATTTGATTCTACAATCAGTTGTATAGTTTTCCAGTACAATGTGTTAGTTTATTTTGTTGACATTAAAGAAAAAAAAATCACATCTTCTTTTTTAATAAATAAAACATGGAATCATAAATTCTGTTGAGGTCGAGAAAAAATGATAATATTGGATATGAAAGTATTAAGAAATCGAATACAGTAAACACGAAAAGTTTTTAAATTCTCGGAAAGAAAAAGTTTACCTGAACTGTGTGTGTGTGTGTGCGTGCGAGCGCGGCGTTTTTATATAGTAATTTTTAAATCAATTATTATTTTAATTAAACAATTTGATTTAATAAATTTGTGTTTTAAAACATAATGGCTAACAAAACAAACTTAGGACGGTTTTAAAAATGGAAAACTGAGCACGGTGTTTGCCAGCCTTGTTGTTTACATATTTAACGTGCGATATTAACGTCGGCTGCTTAAATCAGATCGCCATATTTAATTACCGGAGGGAGGGAGGACAGCACTGATTAAACAGCCAATTGGCTGCTTAATCAGATCGCCATATTTAATTACCGGAGGGAGGGAGGACACCACTGATTAAACAGTCAATCGGCTGCTTAATCAGATCGCCATATTTAATTACCGGAGGGAGGAAGGACAACACTGATTAAACAGCCAATCGGCTGCTTAATCAGATCGCCATATTTAATTACCGGAGGGAGGGAGGACACCACTGATTAAACAGCCAATCGGCTGCTTAATCAGATCGCCATATTTAATTACCGGAGGGAGGTAGGACAGCACTGATTAAACAGCCAATCGGCTGCTTAATCAGATCGCCATATTTAATTACCGGAGGGAGGTAGGACAGCACTGATTAAACAGCCACTCGGCTGCTTAATCAGATCGCCATATTTAATTTCCGGAGGGAGGTAGGACAGCACTGATTAAACAGCCAATCGGCTGCTTAATCAGATCGCCATATTTAATTACCGGAGGGAGGACAGCACTGATTAAACAGCCAATCGGCTGCTTAATCAGATCGCCATATTTAATTACCGGAGGGAGGTAGGACAGCACTGATTAAACAGCCAATCGGCTGCTTAATCAGATCGCCATATTTAATTACCGGAGGGAGGTAGGACAGCACTGATTAAACAGCCAATCAGCTGCTTAATCAGATCGCCATATTTAATTTCCGGAGGGAGGTAGGACAGCACTGATTAAACAGCCAATCAGCTGCTTAATCAGATCGCCATATTTTATTACCGGAGGGAGGGAGGACACCAGTGATTAAACAGCCAATGACTTTGCAATTTTAACGGACCTTGCCATTGAAATGGTTTAGAAAACACGCCGGTTATGAAGAAAAATTGGCTTTAATTAATTGTATGAATAATTTTTATTAATATACCCTTATCGGAAAATATTGTAAATACATATGTAAATTTGATAATAGCAGTTATAAGTGTATATTTGTAAATAGTAATTTAATTGAAGGTTTAAAGGAATGACATATGTAAATGGAAAAACCCATCTGGTGTCTTAACGTCTTTTAATGACAGTATATAAAGAATTTCAAAAAGATTAGTTTCAGTAAAATAGTCATACTGGAGTTTCGGCTTCAGACAGACAGACAGACAGACAGATACATAAACTCCATTATTAATAGATATATATAAAAACTATGTTGTTTGTTATCTTGATGGGTACCGTACACACTTTATTAATACATGAATGTTTTAGACGGTAAACGTCCATGTCAGCATCGTATTCGCTAATGAAGATTATAACCGTTCGCTTAATATTTTCCAGGGTTGCTTGCGGCGATAATCCAGTGAAAAAAGTTTGCAGATGAGACAGTTCGGGAAGGACGAATGACGTAAAACCGGGCGAAAATAAAATAAGTGGTGGGAGAAATCGAAAACGTGTAAATAATACAAAGAGGGAGAGAAAGGGGAGAAATGAGAAGTAAGAGAAAGAGATGGAAAGAGAGAGAAAGAGGGTGGATGAGAAAGAGAGAGAAGATTTAGCACATACCTTATCTTCGTTAAGGGGTTCACTTGCAATGTAACGTCACCAAAACTTAAAAGCTGCACTTACTTGGTTTCGGTTGGCCGGTGGATCGTCTTAGGAATTTAGATATCACTTCCTTCAGCAAGTTTGAAGACTCGATACTAAAAAGAAAATTCGCCATGAACTTTTATTAGTGTCTACATCATCTTACACTCATCTATCTTCAGCAGGCTCCTTAACAACGCCCCCCTGGAGAGACGGGCACGGGCGTGTCCCCATTATCTTTCAAAATCGAAAAGATCATCTTCCGTCTCCTTTAGATTAGCTCGTTGTATTTATCAGAATTTGCTTTTGCTAAACAAAAAATTTAATGTTTACTATATTTATCTTAATAGATACATCTTGTATTTATTAAAGATCTGTCAAAATAGTCAATCACTGAAGTAAACCTTCATTAGTTGCATTTCATTTACAATTTTGTTTTGTGTAACGCAATTATGTAATAAAGAACCAATATCATCATCATCATCATCATCATCATCATCATCAATTACTAATTATCAAAATAATATTGTTATCTACTCTGTCACAATTATTATTATTATTATTATTATTATTATTATTATTATTATTATTATTATTATGTACTTACTAAGAGTTCTCAGACAAGTCATCAGCAGTCATTGCTCACTGAGAATAATCACTGATGTTTGAGTTCCCTTAGGTTCATGTGCTGGTGTTCTTTCTATGTTATTGTTTTATTTTTATTGCGACTTCCTTGTGACATAGCGTTCGTAGTATATGTGGGTTGGTTTCTGCATTCGAAGATTTTCATTAAAATTTCAGCTGTTGTAATACTTGCCGTCCGTTGTATAGTCTCACTCTTTACTTTGATTCCAATTTATCCCAGTCTTTTTTCCAGGTTTTCCGAGACTGTTCCTCGTGCTCCTACTATTATTGATATTATATTGACTTTCTTCATGTTTAATATCCCTTTCACTTCTCTGGTAAGTTCCGTGTATTTGATTCGTATTTCTGTCTCTTTGATCTTCAACCTGTGAACTGCTGAGATGGCAAAATCTATGATTTGGCATTTTTTTGTCTCTTATGACATCCGGTCTCCTCGCTTGTATGAGTTTATCTGTTTGTGCCTCTATATCTCAGAGGATTTTTGTATGTTCTCCTTCTTATTATTTTTATAATAATAATAATAATAATAATAATTATTATTATTATTATTATTATTATTATTATTATTATTATTATTATTATTATTATTATTTGTAACCACTAGAGGTTCTAACACAGGGTATCATCAGAGCTTACTCAATAATAATCACACAAGTCATCGTCAGTGATTGCTCACCGACAACAGCCGTTGGTGTTCCCTGGAGTCTGATTGACAACAAGCCTTCTCAGATTACCACTAGTCTTCACCTCTTTCGATAACCTTTGCAAATGCCTTTGCGTCATCGCAACAGACGCTTACCATAAATTTCTCACTGGCAACGACCATCGGTCTTCACCGGAATTTGGCTGGCAATAAGCTTCCGCAAAGTCTCAGTACTCATCGCACTCATCCAGTCGAGATCTGGTTAGTGCTCTCCCTCCTCAGTCCTACCATCCTCTTTGACCATTCACAACTATTTTGTGCGATATCAGCCGAGGATGATAGCTTTTTTAGGGGGGCTCAGTTGATAAGATTTCTTGCAGTTTCAGTTCCTTTAGGTTCATGTGGTGTTCCTTCCGTCTTTTTATTTTACTTTTGTTGCAGTTTCCACGTGGCTGGTTAGTGTTTGTAGTTTATGTGGGTTGGCTTCTGCATTCGAGGATTTTCTTTAAGATTTTATCTGTGTTAATTATTGCCGTCCGTTTTATACGTACCCCAACTATTTGCTGTTCCATTCGTTCTTTACTAACAAATCCAAGTTATTATAACAAATCTCTTTTCTAACATTTTTCCAATGGGTCTTGTTTTTCTTGTACTTCTCTTGCATTGTTTAATTGTCGACTGTTTTTCCAAATCTCCATTTGAACTAAACAAAGAAAGATGGAAAGAAAGTAAAGGCAAAGAAAGGCAAAGAAAGAAACAAAGAAGAACATCAAAATAAAATAAGCATGAAAGAACAATAACATTTTAAAAATAAGAAGAAAAGGCAAAGAAAATATAATGGAAAGAAAGAAAATAAGAAAATCGAGAGAAAAGAATATTGTATTTATCTAACACTTATTTCAAAAAATTTCACTACACACAAAGAAAAATCTGTTTCATTGCTCTTCATTTTAAACTATATTTGTAAAGTAGAAATTATTCTAAACATATCATTAAAAATATAAACTGTGTTACCTCTGATTTCATTTTCATTAAAACGGACAGGCAATCAGTCATTTCTAAAAAAAGCTATGAAATTACCAAAACTGACCACTTATCAATCTTCCACCTGGTGCTTACAACTACCAATGAGTGAGACGGAAGTGACTTAACGAAAGAAATAGGAGCAGTGTCGCTCTCCAGAATTTCAGGGAAAAGGAGGCTGGTCGGTATTTTTGGTTCGACAGATGACGTCCAGTACATATGTATATTTTGGAGGCTTGCATAAGTTTCAACCCCCAGCAGTCAACCTAGGAGACTTTAGGATATTTAATAACAAACACGGTTTCGCCAATTCTCTGACAAGCGATGTAAACAAGGAATAAACCTGTGAAAAACAAAATAAATGTCGTTGCTTTTACGGTAATGCTCAGACTCCGAAACGTTGTTGTTACGTATTTCTTCCTGCTTAAAAAGGACAGAAAGAAAATAAAACACAAAATATTGCTTTTCTTTCAATTCCTTTTATCTCCTATTTAATTATTTATATATATTTTTCTTTTCAATTGTTTCCCGTTATTTTCCGTATTTTCAACAAGTTATGTATTTTTTATTCTTTCTATTCATATTTTGATTTTTAAACATATTTCACCGTTTTTTTTCATTTTTCATCCTTTTTTCTTCTGTCGTTTTATTTTCTTTTTCTTTCTTTCTTTTTTCTTCTTTCGTTCTTTATTTTTATTTTCAGTTTTCTTACTAATCTATTTTTCTTGCCTTTTCATTTTTCATTCTGTATTTATTTCAATCTTAGTTTATTTATCTTTTATTTTTTAATTTTTTTTTTCAATTTTCTTTTCTTTTACTTTTTAAAAATTTTGTTTTCTTTTCCTTTTTTTTCAATTTTGTATTGATTTCATTTGTATTTCTTGTCGTTTTGTCTTTGTTTTACTTCATTCTATCTTTCTATAATTCTTGTTTTCTTCGCCTTCCTTTCTTTCTATTATTTTTCTTTCTTTCTCTTTTTTATTTCTTCACGTATTTTTTCCCTTTCTTTTTTCTTTCTCTTTGCCTTTCTTGCAATCTTTTTTTCATGCCGTACCTTTATTTTTTTCCTTTTTTATTTCTATTTCTCATTCTTACATTAGTTATCTTTTTCTTTCCTTTTCATATTTTTTTTTCTTTATTTCTTTTATTTTTTCGTGATGATTTTCTGTGCATGTTTTCCTTAATTTTCTCTTTGTTTTAACTTTATATTCTTTCTTTTTTTCTTTATTATTTGTTAGTTTCTTATTTTCGTTGTTTTCTTTTCTTTCTTTCTTTCTTTCTTTCTTTCTTTCTTTACTTCTTTCTTTCTTTCTTTCCAGTATTCTTTTTACTTCATTCCGATTTTAGTTCTTTCTTTTATTCTTATTTTCTTTCCGTTTTCTTTATCCTTTGAGAAAGAAATCTCACATCATAAATGGATCATAAGCTTAGAAATAAAAAGTCTACCTTCAATTTCTTTCTATTCATCCATGTGTACATCTCTTCCTTTCACTCCCGTAGGTTTCCAGATGTGTGCTAGAGTAGCACTTAAAGTCATTTCTGTTGTACGATCGCAAATAAACAATTCATAAAATACCTAGATGACAACACACGTTCATCATAGGAGGCCTGTCGTTGTCGTTCATTTCAAACTGTAAAAAGCCCTCTTTAACATCAAATCTAAATAACTAACATTGAACTGTAAACTGATCATCCCTGCCATGAATCAAGAAAGTATTTTTATCATTTCGACACCATCCGTGTCATCAACCGCCAACAGAAAACAGGTTTATTGTTTTCGGTAATGCTACACCTTTGTCTATTAATACAACTATATACTTTTTATTTGTGTAAGGTGTAAGCTGACCTGTCTAATAATACTGCAAACGTATGAGATATAAAAAAGATGAAAAATGCATGTCATTTGATGACTGGCTTCTATCAGTTTCGAGAGACAACGGATATATTTTTGATTGTTCTGTTCATTTATCTGTATTTCTATCTGTTTGTAATACATAGTGCTTTAAGCTCGCGGTTATCTTTCGGCCAGACAGAACAAAGAGTTCGAATCCTTATGAAAGTCTTTTGTTCAAAAATTATTCAGACTCTAGTTGACGGTAAACAGCTTAAGAGAGATATGAACTCGTGTGATTTATTTCACAACTAGATGGACAAGCTACGGTAGTCATCAGAGAAGCGGCATATGTATTTTTCCCAGGTGTCAGTCTAAGTTGCAACGCTATATTTTGAATTAAACAATACTTCTAGGATGTGAGTTTACAGCACATTTCCAACCGCATTTAACTGAAACTGACTTGGCTTAAACTAAGTGGAAAGACGACCGGAATCAATACTGGGATAAGCAATTTAAAAAAATGTACATCTTGCTTTAAGTTTCTGAAGAAAACAATTTGTTTTTATGTTAAACTACCTGGAGTGTTTATTTATTATACACATTTCTTTAAAACAATAGTAAACATGATGACTTGGTTTGGGTATTAATTATTTTAAAATTATATAATTATAATTTTTTAAATAATACACCATTTTAAATTTCTTAAAATATGCTTCTACGAACTTTTGACAATTTTATTATCCTATAAGCGTCCACACGCTCCTGAAAGTTTATATAAAGAGATGTTCCTCATCGTACATCGTTGTATAACACCTGATCGTCGCTTCAACAACATAAAGAAGAAAGACTAATTACGAATACAAAATAATGGTAAAACCTTTAATTTTCTTGTGAAACGCAGACTCTTTCTCTGAAGATTGACATGCTATTGCCGAAATTAATAATGAAAAAGTTTAGAAAAAAAAGATTTTAAATAAAAATATTCGCATATTAAACGTTTGTCTGTTTTTCAAAGTTTTACATTTCTTAAAAGATGCTTGTAAAAAATTTTAGCAATTTTATTATATATATATATATATATATATATATATATCAGGGTGGGCAAAAATAAGGGTCCTATTTTTAAAAATTCATAACTTTTTTATTTATTGATTTTTGTTTAATTTTTTTTTTGAATAAGTAAAGGACCCCTTCCGAAGCAAGCATGAGCCGTATTAGCCCTAAGGAACGTACCCTCATTTAGAAAACATTATTTTTGCTTAAAAATCTCAAAACAGTGTAAAAAACAATACTTTAGTTTTTGTAAGTTTTAAGAAGTGTTTTTCGGCTAAAATTTGTTTTGTTTATTTCAAAAAATCTCGGAAGGGTCAGTCTACACACACATAAAGTTTGGTGAGTTTAACTTTTATTTTGTGGAAGTTATTCAAATTAAAGTTATTCAAATTTAAAGATAGGACCCTTATTTTGGCCCACCCTGTATATATATATATATATATATATATATATATATATATATATATATATATATATATATATATATATATATATATATATATACATACGTTACCCTATGGGTTGTACAGTCTAGTGGATTAAATGATGGTTTCCATTTAGAGTAAAAGCAATACATTTACGTATACAGAATTGAGTCCTCTCAGTTATTAGTATAGTGCAAAATAAACAATTCATTTAAATGCGACGCAATTCACATCGCTCCTCGCAGCGAGTTCGTTGACTCAGTTTTAGAGCGTCCGCTACTAGTTGTCACGGTTGATGTGACTGACGAGTTTCGAATCTCGCTACATCTTGTACTTATTGTACTTGAAACAGCCTTCATGTGATGGTGGCACCAAGATATTTGAAATTCTCAATCTCTTCAAGAACATCGTCATTGAGGACGATGAGTGTTTCGTCTGTTGGAGCGAAACCGGCAACGAGTATTTTTGTATTTGAGGCATTTATTTTCATCCCAATCTGCGGTGCAACAGTCTGAAGCTCAATAATAGCAGACTGGCCATCAGTAAATATTTCACAGAATAGCGCTATATTATCTACGTAATCTAAGTCCTTGACGGCAAAGTTGCATCCAACAATGACACCGGGAAATTCTGTTATGGCTTTCTAATGGCGTAATTGAAAAGTGTTGGCGAAAGAACACATCCTTGCCGAACGCCAGACGGATTCCAACACCTCATAATACGGGATATAATCTGGTTGCATGACCTTCCAAAGGGTGGCGGAGTCGACAGAGGAGAATGCAGCAGCGTAATCAAGAAAACAGATGACTCTCCTTAGCTGGAAGTATCTACGATGTTCGATGATTCATGATAGGTGACGATTGGATCGGTTCATCCACAGCCTGGACGAAAACCACATTGGTTGTGCCTCGTTCTGTAGTCGCGTCCTGATTGGACTCGTCTTAGAACAATCAAAGCGAATATTTTAGCAGACACGGTAGTTGCTGCAGCATCGCTTATCATCTTTCTTAAAGAATCGTACCAGTGTTGCCTCGCTCTAGACTTGGGGGTGTATTTCAGTCTACCAGACTCAGTTGATAATGTGATGGATGGCAGGCCCTACTATATTTGCGCTGTGTTTGAGGATCTCAGCAGGGATGTTATGTTCGCGTGCAGCTTAGTTATTTTTTAAAGATTTTTGATAACAACCTCTTCAAGCATTGGGGGAAGTTATTTAGTAGTCATAAGGAGTTGGATCGGCGTAATTCATAGAAGCAGTTGATGGGGGCTGTTGATCGTGGTTTACAAAATTGTCGAATGACGCATTCATTAAGATTAGTGAGTAGCTTGCCATTCTGATTCCAGATGGTTTGGTTACCACCCCAGCCATTCTGATTCAAGATGGTTTGGTAACCATCCCAGCCATTCTGGTTCAAGATGGTTTGGTTACCATCCCAGCAATTCTGACTCAAGATAGTTTGGTTACCATCCCAGCCATTCTGATTCAAGATGGTTTGGTTACCATCCCAGCCATTCTGATTCAAGATGGTTTGGTTACCATCCCAGCCATTCTGGTTCAAGATGGTTTGGTTACCATCCCAGCCATTCTGATTCAAGATGGTTTGGTAACCATCCCAGCCATTCTGATTCAAGATGGTTTGGTAACCATCCCAGCCATTCTGGTTCAAGATGGTTTGGTTACCATCCCAGCAATTCTGATTCAAGATAGTTTGGTTACCATCCCAGCCATTCTGATTCAAGATGGTTTGGTTACCATCCCAGCCATTTTGGTTCAAGATGGTTTCGTTACCATTCTAGCCATTCTGGTTCAAGTTGGTTTGGTTACCACCCCAGCCATTCTGGTTCAAGATGGTTTGGTTACCACCCCAGGCTTTCGTTGTGCCTGAACGGAGGAGGCTGTAAAGTTTACGGGAGTTTCAAACAGTTGAGGCACGTTCCATGTCTTCTGCCACTTTTCTACAGAATGTATTTCGCTCAGCGCGAGCAGATCGGAATACATTCAAACAGTCATCTGTGTCAACATCCCTGGCGACACCTACTTACTTGGTACTCCAATGACGGTGGCTCATCTAACCAACTCGACTAAAAGGGATGTTCTATGTTAAAATGACAAATACTGCCAAATCTTGAATCTATTCTAGATCTAGGTGAAATTTGAAAAACTTTGACTATGATGAAAAATAGGGATTTTCCGAATTTAAAAAATATATGTCATTCAGATACTGAACTGGATCAGATTCAGAATTTATTATGGGACCTCACTGGGCTAAGATACAACTTTGGTAAAAAAAAAAGGCATTGAAATATGGTGATTATTTTTTGCATGAAGTTGAAAACAAACGAACAAATAAACTAATAAATAAAAAAATAAACGATGATTAAAACATGACCTCCTTGTGTGTATGAGGGAGGGGGTAATTCATAATATATTCCTTTTTTTTAATCGAAACATAATGATGTAGAAGTATATGTGATAACATAATTCCAAGAAATATCCCAATAATTTGATAATGGGAGAATATTATTTGAATGAGGACGATAAAACGGTGTATTTTAACGAAAAAAAATGTCAAAAAACTTAAAATTTCCCCATAAACACATTTTAAATAGGTTAAGTTTTGCTGTGAGATTAAAGAAGCATTCTATATACATCATTGCATATCCTAATTTTTACTTATAAATTTACAAATGATTCTTTGGTGCGATTGGTAGCATACATCATGTTCATTGAAAAATACAGGGCACCTGTTGATAAAGAAATGCCAAATTTGCATATTTCGTATCGGTAGATTTTTATAGACTTTTAGTATGTTAAAATAATGACCTTATATAAATGCATTTTGCAAAAAAAAAAAACTTGTGTTGCTATTGGTTTGACCTTTTGCCAAAATTTAGGCTTATTTGACTGGACTATTAGCTTAACACTGTTAATCAGCCCCTGTCCCATCGCCGCAATGTTGCATCCCTTTGCTTGTTCTACAAATACTTCAAGGCAATTTTTTTCGACGATGTACTGCACTTGTACTCTCTCAACTTAAATACCTCCAACAAACAAGACTAACAGCAAAATCCCGCCCATTCACTGTAGAGTTCCCCTGATGCTCAAAAACTTTCTACTCTAATAGCTTATTTACTGGAACAATTTGATTTTGGAATTCTCTCCCTGCTCCCCTTTTCGCCAACTGTGCCAACATGCAGAAATGTTAATGTAATGTGAACAAACGTATTATTGCCCAACTCCCCACTTAGAAGTCACCCTATAAATCTGGCCTCTCATTCACAGTAGTCTTTTACGTCCCAGTGACAATGTGTTTAGTTTGGGGTGAATAAAAGTTTTAAAATATTTTACGTTATCACCCATCATCAGAAGTGTCTCCTTCTATGATCAATTGTGATACCGAGAAACTGCATTAAAGTGTTTTCTATTTTATTGTAAAAAACTTTCTCGACTCTGCTATTGGCCAGCATTTGGTAGAAAACCCTAGCTGTGCCAGTGGCTATAAAATAGACCGTTTTGAGGTCTTGCATCGAGCAGATTCCAAGAACCATTTGAAAATATTGGAATCTGTCTCTATTGCCATTCGAAAACCTTTCTTGTGCTGGCAGAAGGAATTTGTAAGATCGCTGAATCTCTTTGGGGAACTTTGAACTCCTTCCCAATTTTTTTTTTTTTTTTTTATCCCCTAACGTAGTGCCTTTTAATCGACTTTTAATCGAAATCATTAAATTGAATTTTAATCGCTTTAACGATAATTTTGGCACACTCAATTTCCCCATTTTGCTCTTTCTTTCGACGTTATTATTAATTAAAACTATCGATTTTCTCCTGACGAGATGATAGTCGAAAGGGCCTTAGAGAGATTTCCGCGTATTCTTTTTAATATATATATATATATATATATATATATATATATATATATATATATACATATATAAATATATAGTTATATATATATATATTTGTTTTTGTTTCATTTTACTTCAGTGGAAACCTTCAGAAATAAAGAGGCCTATTCTTTGGCCTAACACTTGAATTCTATATGAGATACATAGATATTTGAGTGTTCAACTAAAGTTATCTCTTACCTGTCAAACATTGAGTTAGTAAAGAAATTAAAAAGATTAATTGTCTCTTCCCCAATTGAGCAATTTATAATATATCGTTCTCTTCGTCTCTAGGTTTTATCGGATTCCAGGACAAGAATTCATCTTGTCTGGTTGTGTATCCAGCTTAGTGCTGCTACTTGAGATAACACCACCAGGAACAGGCGCACTATTCCTCGTGTGAGCAAATGTATGACTGTGTCGAGGGGAAATGATTTGGGTTTCGAATACTATGTTATTTTGAATATTTGGTCAGGGTTTACTTGTGGGTTGAAGTATCTGCATGTCAGTTTACATTGACAAACCTGTGTACAGAGAGACCGAAGACACATGAGAGCCGTGCCTAGTAGGGCATTGTAAATGTGTTTCGTGTGGCCTTTTATCTTGACTGGTAGGCAGAGTGGCCAAGTAGTTAACGACGCGGACCTGGGTGTGCCGGGTTCGAATCCAGTTCGTTCCACATAAACACTTTCATAAAAAACCCACACCTGACCTTATGTCTCGCATCATTGAGACGAAATAAGTAAAATTCTATCTTGTCCTTATTCATCTATACCCCATTGTCACGGGTCTTGTGGGTCATCTGTACGCACCCATTGGTTATTTAATTTTTAAATGTTTGCGTGCCCCTATTTTTGCAATTAAGCTAGTGACGAAAGCTAAGACTGAAGTGATTTTCCTCGTTTCAAAAGCCAGATTTTCTACATACATTTACACTGCTAGTATAAATATGACTCTACACTGTAGAGTATCATCTATAATATATATATATATATATATATATATATGATAAAAATGGAAACAATGTTCCAACATAATAGAAAATGAAAAGAGGAAAACCAAAAATATTATTTATGTATTTATCAACGTTTCGTCTTTTTTAAGACTTCCTCGGGGTGATTGATTTGAAGAAATAACACACAAGTACAAATATTTGAAAAGAACAAAAACTTTTTTTCACGCCACAAACGAACCAAACTGTTTCAAACGTTAATGAATACATAAATAATATTTTTTGGTTTTCCTTTTTACATTTTTCATCGCTGTCCTACTTCTATTCCAAAGTCAAAGGTTGACGGAATTTTTATACGAAGATCATGAAGCTTCTGTGCCTGATGGTATAAATGGCGCTGACGAAAGCCTAGGTATCATAACAAATAACAAAAATGAACAATACAATTTGTTTAGAAAGTCTTGGAAACGATCGTACGCCAAATGCTTGTTGTTTTTTAATTCTTAGAACAATGTTAAAATATATATATCTAAAGATATATATATATATATATATATATATATATATATATATATATATATATATATATAATAGCAGGAAGACTCGACTTAATTTGGAGTTGAATAAACAACCTTATCTCCTTATGTACTATTCTTTTTCTTTTTTACATTATATAATATTTATTTTTCAGGTAAGACCACAGGTAACAGCAATTACAATATTTTTCATATGTTCATTATTATACTATTATACTGAGTTAATTAACGTGTTCCCCTCAGGATTTATATATATATTTTTTAATCACACAAAATACAAATCGGAATGTTCCTTCGTATTGAGATTGAGTTATGTTTTAAAAGAAAAATCACTTTTAAGTGATTTAAATTAGCTGTAATTTGAAATTTACATACCAAATCACTCATCTCTGTCTATAATATTCACTTTGTGTTACCCTCTCCCCATCTTATTTTATACACTTTCTATCAAACTAGCCCGGTGTCCCCTTTTTTCTTCCTCTTACTTTCTGTCTCTGTTTATTAGCAGTCAAACAGAAGATTGGAATCGTCCATGGAATATCACTACACATATTAAAACTATTTAATCCCTGAAGAAAGAAAGAGAAAAATAGAGATAGAGAGTGAGAGTGAAAAGAAAGATTCGGTTTGTCTTTTTATATAAAATTTTTGAACTGACTTTTCAAACTAAACTTTTTCATACCACCCAGGAAATTCTTGGCATCATTCTGGCAACCTAGAGGATGCCCTGTCTATTGATCACTCTTTGTCTGAATGATGTATGGTTCGATTTGAACTGAGAGGCCATCATCCGAGGCATTACCTTGTACTCTTGGTGTTGATTTATTGCTTGTCGCCCGGGTGCGACCACCGGGGAATGCCGGCGGGTTCGTACACGATTATCTTTGTACTCTTTAAGTGTGCCTGGTTTTACCCACATTAAACTGACCTTGTCTCACATCTTGCTGCCATGGGGGTGGGACGTTGATAAAGGGCTTTGTTCGGCTCTTTTCTTTTAATGCTAGCCAGTGAATCCTTGGAATATTCTAATGCTCGGTCTGGTTAACACAGTTCCAAACCATTTTGACGTAATTTCGTATGGTTCGCTTATATTCTGTCGATGCATGCTGCTGACGGATTTAGTTTCCTAATATGTGAATCTTGTCGTAGAAGGACGACTTGAATTATACTAGCCGATATTAAGGACATAAAATATAAAAATAAAGTTTTTGACATGGCCATAATGTCTATACCCCCCACCCTGCAGTATTGTCTACTGCTCCTGAGTTTCATCATTATTTTTGCATGCCTGAGCATTAAAACATAAGTTAACTTGTATAGACTGCTTTAATGTTTACACAAAGATTATATATATATATATATATATATATATATATATATATGTGTGTGTGTGTGTGTGTGTGTGTGTGTGTATTACAGAAGATCAGAACAATATCGTGTACCGTCGATTCTGCTGGAGGTTTCCTCCAACTAATCTTATATATATATATATATATATATATATATATATATATATATATATATATATATATATATGAAACGTGCGTAAGTTGTAGAAAAGTATTGAATTTAGATAAAAATAAACATAAAAAATAAAATAGAAATTTATTAAAAAATTGTTTGTGATACAAACAGGAATTACAGGTATTCGCTGATATATAAAAATCTAGAAATTGAAAGAATTTATGATTATGGTTATTCGACTATATATGAAAAAACGAAATTGAAAGAACAGATCAAGGTTATGGTTATACATTGATTTTTACTATGGTTATTGGAATGCAACTATAAAATATATATACTCTAAAGCTCATTGAGCTTGCAATTCGGAACATTGTCGGATATTATAAGGAGTATATACTTAAATATATATTTTTGTAAGAACCCACAAATACACTATATATATATATATATATATATATATATATATATATATATATATATATATATATAAAATATTTTTCATGTAATCTCATACCATTTCAATGTTATAAAAGACAAATTAACGTCATTTTATGAAACATATTTTTTATTCAGCATACAATTGTTTCGGATGTGTTGTCGTTGTGATGACATAGGTAGAGATGTTTAGTTACTAATTACAAATAAAAAAAACGAAAATTAGAATAGCGATTATGAACCATATATAATAATATAAATAAGTTATTGTAACCACTACATTAAAAGTACATATGATGAATTTGATAGATAGATTAAATAAATCAAAATTAGAATTCAATGTTATATCACTTTGGAAAAATGATGTAATTGAATAGATCGGCACCAATGTCAACGTAATAATATGAGATCTAACGGAATAAGAAACTAGCAGTATATTAAATTGATAAAAACATATACATTATAATATTGAAATATAATTTAAAATTAGATAAGGAGTAAAAAACAAAAATCTGCATACAAAATCATCTTAAATTAGAATTAAATACTATTACGACGTTGACAGAGGGGTTTATTCACATAAGAAGTAAAACCAGACATTTAAAAAAATAAATAAATCGTTGTAGTAAATGAAAAATGATACGCAAATGTTCCTATTTTCCTTATGAGATAAAAAGATTGTGAATTTAGTAAAAGTAGTATTAAATAAAAAAAAAAATTGCATGAATATAATACTTTAATACAATTAAAAAAGCATCGACTTATCTCCAATGCGAACACAAAACTAATAATGAAAGGAGTCAGTACTAAATATGATACTTGATTTTATTAATAATAGAAAAAGTGTTTATAATTTAATATAAAAAATATTTCTAAAAATATTTAAAATACTACCGATAATTTTCAAAAAGATGTAGATGTATAAACATGGGCTAGAAAATACATAAGTTTGTGTACTTCCGGTGATGCGGATAAAACGGATGTCATCTAAATTTTACAGAAACAAACAAAAAAAAAAAAAGGGATAAGATGACAAAAACCCGACGAAAAAAGGAAATAACTGGGTAAAACAACAAAGAACAGCCAGTGGAAATATATATTTTAATGCAAGTATATTTAGATTAATAATTATAGCGGATTATGAATGATTAGAAATACAAATAGATAATAGGACAATACCACATGAATATAACGAGAACATATTTCCATGTGCATATATATATATATATATATATATATATATATATATATATGTATATATATATATATATATATATATATATATATATATATAATGTTGATAATGTCGATAAAGAGTACTGATTGTAATTTAGGGTTTGATTGACTAGTTTTTCATGTTTTTGCGTTGTTTTTTTGTTTTGTAAAATTAGCACTGAAGACAGTCAAACCAAGAAATAAATGCACAAGAGCATTTTACAAATATCCTGGTGTTTGCCGAAACAATTGTATGATGAATGAAAAATAAGTTTCATGAAATGACGTACATCTGTCTTTTATAACATTGGCCTAATACTATTACGCTATTATAATTATTTTATGTCATAAAATTCATATTTGAATAGAAAAAATGTAAATCTAAATTTAAAAAATACACGCACATATATATATATATATATATATAAATATATAACATATTTGTTGTTGTTTATTATCTATGTACGTATACGTTTCGTCCCTTTTCAATCAGGACTCATCAGCATAGAGATATGACTATTCACTACTGGTCGTACGATTCGAAACCCTGGATTACAAGTATTTTTCAACTTACATCCAACGTCGTTAACCGCGCGCCCAATATTTGAATAGCCGATAAACAATGATAATTTAACACATATAAAAGCGGCTTGATGTCGAGGCATTCTACTTCTATTAAAGAAGGAATGATGCATATAAAGCAAGTGACATCATGCTGTGTTTGTACTACCATTTAGAGTGCTCTACTTATATTACGAGGAGCGACAAATATAAAATTATATATATTATATTATATATATATATAAATATATATAGATAAGGAGGTCCACTGGCATTGACCGGTAATAAATGAAGACCTCTGTGTACTCCAGCTCCCATCCCTTTACCATATGTTACCATTTTCTTAATGTTCTGTAATTTTCAAGTTTTTCATCATTTATTTATTTATTTACGTCACCTGCTTACTCTCCTCTTATGATACTACTGCTCCTACTGCTTCGATTTTTCTCTTCTCTGTATTTTTGTCCTCTTTATTTGACCAACTTTCCACCATCTCACCCATCACATATAGAAGTCAAGCAAGAAAAACACCACATTTTAGTGTTATTTAATAAAAACACATATATCCAGTCAGTATGAGAAACAGAATCCCGTATCATACAATTTCACACTACTTCATTTGTAATATCGATAATGATAATAGCTAGAAAAATATATAGGAAACAGGAAATTATTTAAATGCATCATAAACAAAATCGAACAATAAATAAAAATAAAAATAATATAAAAAATAACAAAAAGAGATAATAAATTAATAAATTTTAATAATAAATAATAAATTACAAATCAAATAAAGAAATATCCGCAGTATTTGAAGTTCCAGAATGCCTACATCTTGACACTATCTATAATTACTATAGATGTCTTATTCTACTTAAGTCGAAACATTGTGACTTTAAATAAAAAATAATTATATATATATATATATATATATATATATGCATATCTTCTTCATGATCCATCGATTTATCTGTATATTTATGCATGTTTATCAACATCGTCGCCCCCTCCCTTATGGATGTGTACCAGTGTGCCAACCTTTGAGAGAGCCGGGTGTGTGCGTTGTTAACATTTATCCATTTCACCCCCTACGATGTCACTACGTTGTAACTATTGTGTATAAATATATACCAATCTGAGTCCCAATATGCAATGCGCTGCACCCTTTTTATCTTCCCCTGCAGTTATATCCCGGGTGTCTTGTTCTTATCTGCCTGGTTATATCTTTTTTCTTTTTCTATCTCTCACCGATTCTGACAGAAGGCGCCTAGGCGTAAAACCATGACCGATTCGTTCGGCTGGAATTCTACAGTAATAATTATACGGCAAATATATTCAGCCGATCTGCCCTGTCCCCTTCTCAGCTGCCATATTTACTTTTACTCAGCCTTCAAGACAATCTTATTATAGTGTTTCAAGCTTTTGCTTTTTTTCATTTAGTTTGTTCTCTACTTGCTCGATCTTAGTAATTTCCAATTATCTATCTATCTATCTATCTATCTATCTATCTATCTATCTATCTATCTATCTATCTATCTATCTATCTATCTATCTATCTATCTATGAATACATATACCCATCTATCAATCTCTCTCTCTCTCTCTCTCTCTTTATATATATATATATATATATATATATATATATATATATATATATATATATATATATATATATATATATATATATATATATATGAGAAAGGAAGTAATCCGACGTAATGGGAAATGAAAAAGGAAAAAAACAAGATAATTTTTTTTTATATATTCATCAACGTTTCGTCTTTATTGTAAATACTTCCTCAGGATGATAATTAGCATGACATTTTTCTTCAAATTATCATTCTGAAGAAGTCTTACAATAAAGACGAAGCGTTGATGAATATATAACAAAAATATCTCTTGTTTTTTTTCCTTTTTCATTTCCCATATATATATATATATATATATATATATATAGGGAACCCCCCCCCCCCCAAAGAAAACGGGCCCCCGTGTACACTTTATGTGATACCTCCTTTATTTATTCACCGATTGCCGTTATTTTACAGGACATGGCAGAATCAGCGACCGTAAGTACACCAAGACCTCAGTAGGAGCTGGGACAAAGAATACACTGTGTTAAATTTTACTACAATACAGGCTCGTTTAAGAAAACCCAGGACAGTTTCATGCATCAGTTCGAATGTGAAAAGGCTCCATCCAAAAGCAGAATTCAGAACTGGGTGGACCACTTTGAGAAGTATGGGACCGTTAAGAACCTCAACGCTGCCAGTGAGAACCGTCCAAGCCACTCGGGACGTCCCAAGGAGCGGACAGCCGAGCTGGTCGAAAGTGTGAGAGAGTCTCTCCAAGAGAGTCCGAAACGCTCTGTGCGTAAGCGAAGTCAGTCCCTCGGTATCTCCCGTGAGACTTGCAGGAGAGTGCTGGTGAACGATAGCAGGGCTTACCCATACAGAATACAGACGCTGCAGACCCTTACAGCCTCAGACCAGAAGCAGTCAAGATGCTCGATAAGATCGTAAACTTTTCTTCCCCGGGGAAGATATTTGTCGCATTTCAACAGAAACAGTGAACAGAGCCAAAGGACACCGCCACACTGACCTAAAAAATTGTTAGCATTCACTGAAGTGAGTGAAAAATCAGTCGAATACCCCTACGACTTTCTCAATGCTCCCCGAATTTTAACTGTCATACGAAAACGAGACGAGACTGAACCTGTTTGGCGAATGGTGGAGGAAGCAAACATTGCTTTCGACATTTCTCCACCATTAGCGATTTTTTAAAACATAAACATACGAAATTTAAGGAAATCATGCCAAGGAAAGGTCCCAATATTTCTATACCAATCCTTGTATAGAGTATTGATTTACTCCTCCACAGGAGTTAGGCAAAGGCCAGTTTTTATCTTACTTCCACAAGTAAGATGTGACCCAAGGTCGGGTCAGGAAAGTGGAGCTTGAAAAGCCAGCGCCCGAGAGGTGAGCACTCTGGCCATTAAAAATTGCCTGGGCAGCCCCGTCGGCATTCCCCGGTAGGGGCGCCTCAGGCAGTAAGCAATAAACTTACACCTCCCCAAAGAGGGAAGGCGAAGCCTGGGAGGGTGGACCTCCTAGAACTGCACAGGACAGACCCATAGACCGACGTAAATCAAGCCCCGAAGGCCAAGACAATACCAGTCTATGGGGGGCAGTATCCATTGAAACAGATACTACACTTTGATCTTAGCCAAATGAGTAGCCAAACTAATATTCCCTCTTGATGTCGGCGGTTTGTCCGAGGATTGCCTCATCAGCATTGAGACGGGCGCTTATTCCATGAAAAAAGGCCGTCGGTACGTTGACACCGTCAATGTTTGTTTCTGAAACCAAACACTAATTTACCTCAATGGAACTCAATGTAGCAAGTGTATGGTAAACGACGGGTGCTATAATTGGGAATAAGCGGTGGATTAAACTTAAGAAAGTAATTAGGTCCTTTTATGTTGACTTTAGCCGACGACTCAACCTAGAATGTAGGGCAAAAAAGCGACACTAGAAGCTAGATTAGATCTGACGATGGAGGCGGGGGATAGCACTAACGTAATGATAATTAAAGCAAAGTTGGCCTCTTTGGCTAGCAAGGAGAACCAGGCATCAGTAGTTAGGGCTAGGTTAAAAGGAATGGCTCAGTAAGCAACAAAATGGCACCTGAATTACATGCAGAGGAGCGTCGCCGTGCTACGAGCCGACAGATCGCACGTGTCACATAGCCGGATGGATGAACCGTAACCACAAACAAAGGTATTTTGGAGGCGTTTTGGTCTCATTTTCAAGATCTTTTCACCAGTGTGCGCATTTCGACTCCTATTTAGCCGACTTTTCTCGCCTTCAGGCGACCTAAGCGGCATGGTGCGAAGGTTGTATAAAAGAGGAAGAAGTTTTGGAAACCTTGGGTCAGGTCGACCTGGATCGGTCTCCGGGATCGATACTTTGCCCTACGAGGTGTATTTGAGGCTGTCGCACATTTTTGTCCCCTTGTTGACAGTTTTATTTAACTCTTTGTTTAGGAACGAGTCTATATCTAAGTACTTAACTAGGGGTATTGTGAAACTTGTACACAAGAGCAAAGATATTAGGGGATGGAATAAATAATTTTCGGCCCTTAACGATGTTAAATACAGAGTTAAAGATTTTGGCCCATATTTTAGCCAATTGTCTGCAGGTTGACCTGCCTGGTCTTCTTAGCCCTGAACAGACTTGTGCTGTGAAGGGTAGGACTATTCAGGATAACTTGCACGCGTTACGCTTGATCATTGAGAAAGTTGACTCAGAAGCCGCGCTGAACAATTTAGATCAGCCCAAAAACATTTGATAGGGTGGACCATCGTTACTTGGAGGCTGTTTTGTCTTCGGCCGATTTTGGCCCGCATTTTCGCTCTTGGATTCGTTTCTTGTATGCAAACCCCGGTGCGTTTGTGGAGGTGAATGGTTTGATATCTGAGCCCTTTAAATTATCCAGATCTATTTGTCAGGGTTGTCATCTTTTACCGATGCTCTATGTGCTTGTGTTGGAACCTTTCTTTCACAGGCTAAGGGTGACTTTTGTTCTACGTGGAATTGCTTTGGCAGGTGCTTGCACCACGTTAAGGTACTCCGCCTATGCCGAAAATGTAACTGTGCTTGTAACAAGCAGTGCCGAGATAAGTGTCGTCGACAAAGAAATCAGAATGCACGAAACGGTAACAGGGGCCAAAATTAACTGCGACAAGTCGGTGGGCTTGCGCATCGGTGCCTGGAAGAGTATATCCCCACAGGAACCCTTCAGCTGGACTGACGGGTCTTGCAACCTACTTGACGTCTGGTTTGGTCCGGATCTTCAGCTGGAGAAAAATTGGTCGGAAGTACTGAAAGCGATTCGGGCCACTCTTCAAGTTTTTATAGCTGTTATCTGCATCCTTCTGATGGCGGTCTGGGTATACCCATCGTTGAGATTCGTCAACATACGTTACGGCTATATTACCTGGACTGAATGTGTACACAAATTGAGGGAAATGGTGGCTTCTGGAAATAAGACATTAAGAAAGCCTTTCAGTTCTTGAAAAGTTTGCACTTGGATAAGGGGGGGGCACACAGCTTTCCCAGAGGCGAGTGCTCTTTTTATCGCAAGTGTCGACGTGTCTTGAAGTTTCTCTTACGAGTGACAGAAAGCCTCACTGACACCAAGCTGTTGTCCCGAAATGCATTATATCGGGTTATGGTGAAGGGATCTGTCCAAGATGATAGGATTGAAGTGATCGGTTTGGTGAGGAGAGAGCTACGCTCAATCTGGCCTTGGGCGCCTGAGTTAGGATGTTTCGATAACAACGAGACATTTTAGCCTGGCTGATGATAATAAATGCTCGCTGGCACAGCAGAAGACTCCATGCAACTGGCCTTACAAACTATTTGTCGCTACGCAGAAAGCACACAAAGGTGGAAACCAAAAACATAGAAAAACACACAGAAGCGGAAACCAGACACATCTCTTTCGTGTTTAGAATTTCATATAAAAGGAAGGTGTCCCTTTAAAAACAATTGTTATTTTTGTGGATGGTTAGGGCACGTAATGCATCTGTGTAGAGAAAAGAGTCAGGCGCTAATAGTTTTGTAAATGCTGTGATTTTCAGGAAAAATGGCGGCGGCCATCATGGAAGAAAATTTGCTGATATAAAAATGAACAACAAAAATATTCGTTTTCAGATAGACACTGGAAAAAAGTGAAGACTACTGGAAAAATATTGGAAAAACAACATTGGTTCGCAGCGAAAAGGTCGCAAAAGGAGTAACCGCAGAACGCTTAATTTTATAGGGGAATTCATGTGCAACATTTCTTTTTGAGGTAAGACGTGTAAAGCTAAAGTCTATGTTCTGAAAAATACTTCGATTTATTCGGTACTGACTAAATGTCTTTATTTGACTTGTGGGATATACCGATAAGCTCATTCTGCAACTCGGTAAAGCTCCCCCCCTCCTCAAAAACAAATAGTAAAAGTGAAAAACTTTAGAAGACTCTGAAAAAAGATTTGCGAGAGATATTTTCACAAGGTTTGGGCAAATGCACAAAAATGAAAGAAAAATTGGAAGTAATGGAAAATGTTACCCCAGTTTTCAAACCAAGGCGTTGTGTACCCTATGGGGCTGTAGAATTGATAGACCAGGAGCTCGTCGCCTAGATAAAATGGAGGTACTTAAAAAAGAGTAGGCGTCACCCACGGTTTACATAAAAAAGAAAAAAACAATTCGTGTGTGCGCGGATTTCTCAACAGGCTTGAATATGTGCTTGAAAATGCATAAATATCCATTGCCTAGCGCAGAATACATTTTTGCCCGTTTAAATAACTGAAACATTTTCTCGAGATTGGATCTATCAGATGCGTATCTGCAACTAGAAGTCGAGGAAGAGAATACGAAATTGCTTACTATCAATACGCACATATTTGTGTTATTGTCTACCTTTCGGGGTGAAAGTAGCACCAAGTTTGTTTTTTTAAAAATGAATAATATGTAAGCGGGTTTGGATTACACTATGGCGTACTTGGACGATATATTGATCAAAAGTGAGACCGTTGAACAAGGCATTGAACATGTGAAGGAGGTGTTTTAAAAATCGCTAAATATGGGTTTAAGCTCAGCGAGGATAAATGAGAATTTTTATGTCCAAAATAAAATATTTATGACAAATTATAGACGCAAAAAGCAGAAGACCCGACCCAGAAAGGTTTAGTGCTAGTGAAAATATACCTGCCCCTACAAATGTTGCTGAATTACAGGTATTTCCTGGTCTTGTTAATTATTATCAGATATATATAAGTAATATGTATGATTTACGTTCGCCGTTGAACGAATTGTTAAAAAAAGATTAAAAAATAGTAATGGACAGAAAATTGCGAGAAGGCTTTTCAAAAGCTTAAGGATGCGCTTACATCAGAACTTTTTTTAACACATTATGACACGAAGTTATAAATAAATTTGGCTACTGATGACAGTAATTACAGCAAAAAAAGACAAATTAAGGGGCTCAAAAGTCATTGATCATGCGAGCAGATGTTTAATCTCGGCTGAAATAAATTATAGCCAGATCAAGAATGGAAGTTTATCCATCATTTTCGGAATTAAAAATGTTCATAAATTCATCTATGCTGTACATTTAACTTACAGTCGGATCATCGTCAATGACGTTCGATTTTCGGATCAAAGAAAGGAATTCCAGTTCATACAGCAAATAGATTACAGCGAAGGGGCACTATTCTGCTAAATTATGATTTCAAAATGGAATATATTCCTTCAAAGAAGTAAGGCTATGCGGACGGCTTGTCCCGACTAACGGGCTGGCAGAAAGTTTTGTAGATACGTTCAAAAGGGATTTAAGAAAAGCTGGAGTAAACGAGTAGTGGAAGATCCAACAATTCTTAAGGGTTTACAGGATCACACCGAACAGAAACATTGCGACGAACATGACGCCGGCGGATATGATGTTTGCAAGCAAAATGTAAACCATTTTTGACAAATTGTTGCCAGTGGAGAAAAAAACACATTTTAAAAACACGGATGGTATAACCAGGCATTTTAATGTTGTTCAAAAATGTTTTTTTTTAATTACAGAAAATGTAAAATGTTCTGGTAAGACGGTATTGTTACCAGGCGAATCAGACGCCTGATATCCATGATTCATGGTTCGAAGTGGGGAAAAAAGCGTCGTGTAAATCAGTTGAGACGCAGATACGTGGAAAAACAAACCTCACATGAGGAACGCATCGAGGTATTTGATGTATTGATTCCGGAAAACCTTACCACTACTCCTGCTACTGAAGGAAGACGTTCAACAGAACGTCTAGAGATTGAACCAAAGAGGAAAATATATATTTCCAGGAAAAAATAAATCTTAAGTATTGTGGACTCATCAGGATTTACCTATAGTTACAGGATCGATTCCTCGGGTCACTATAAAGTCGACACCTTTGCCTAAACAAAGTGGAACCGCTGAGCACATTGCTTAAAGCCTAGAGGGTGTATTTGCGACTGACTTATTGTATGTAATTGTTGCACTACCAGTTCTTTCGGAGTACCCGGTAAGATCCAACAATAATGACAAAGAACAGAACTATATAGAAAAGGTTTGGTTTTCTTTATTTCACATCACCGGATGGTTTACGCCGGCTACGCACACACATATAAAACAAAGTCTTTTGACATACTTTTGTCTCATGAAAGTCTTTTTCTTGCTGAGATCACAGACTTGGTTTCCTGCTAGAAACTCGTTCATATATACATTTGATTGGATAGCAATTTGCTCTGCATTGTCTATCTTAGCGTGAACTGGGGCAATTGTTTCACAATCACTTCCAATTGTCTGTTTGATTAAATACAAGTCAGGGGATTTCTTCCAACTTGCTTATCAGTCACATTCTTAGTCTAACAGCAAGAGGCTTGGGTACAATAGCCAATAAAGCTTCATCGGTGCCATAAACATCGGTAAACTCCCATTCTTCCGGTACTTCTATACTCCGGTCAGCAAGCGCTCCGGCTCTTCGCGTTTCTGAAACCGCCGCTTTTCAAGTCTCGCTTGCACTGCTGAACCTTGTCTTTTTTAACAGTTATCAAGTCGCTTTCTTTCTTTCTCGACGTCCCACCCATAATGGACTTTGCGTAACGAGATAAAAATACATATATTTATTAATATAAAAATAAGTACACATTGGCCTTAATTATATAATTGAGGATAAATAATTGTTTTTCCATACTCAGACACAAAATGTAGCCCACGCAAACATCAGCTGAAAATCCTAGATTCACGTTTCAAATTCTGGGTGAGAATGTATTCCACTGATGAGCCCAAAGGTGGGCGAAAGTGTGGAATTTCCTGTTGATGTCCGCCTTTATGTATGTGGGCTGCGCTCTGTTTCTTATTGTAGGGAAATAATTATATATATATATATATATATATATATATATATATATATATATATATATTAACACAGTTAACTCCAAACCAGGCAGGACGCCACTGTAGACTTACGGGGCTACTGAGAAAAAGGGGGAAAGTTTGGGTGGATCAACCTAAATTGGGAGCTGTGCAGCGAGATGTCTGTTTACATTAGTTTTAAATTTATACATGTCAGTACCATCAGGAAAACAGGAAGCAGGGAAGGAGTTCCAGAGTCCAGCAACACGAGGAAAGAAGCTTTTGGAGTAGAAAGCGCTTGTGCATCTTGGGGCCTCCACAGTGAATGGATGAGATCTGGCAGATTGTGGGGTTGGTCTAGTGAATTTACGTCGTGGGGGTACCAGAACAGCAATTCATAAGAGCACAATCCATGGAAGTACTTGTAAAATAGGCACAATGAATCAACATTGCAGCGATGGGACAGGGGCTTGATCTTGGTGGATAGTGAGGAACCTATTAAGTTGGCGACTCTTTTTGGACCTTGTCTAAGAGGAAGAGACTAGTGGATGATGCCCAATCCCAAATGTGACAACAATACTCCATGCATGGGCGGATGATGGCTTTGTAGAGATACAGGATAATGTAAGGTGTGAGAAGTTTACTAGCACGATAGAGGGAGCCCACCTTCTTTGCAGCACCCCTGGCAATGTCTTTAATGTATTTATTCCAATTCATGTTATCTGTGAAAGTAAGGCCGAGGTGTTTGAATGACGAACTTTCAGGTAGGGTGTTATTTGCCATGACAAACGGTGTTTGAAGAGGTTTCTTGTAGTTATTGAAGGAAAGTAGCTTTGTCGTTGCGACATTAAAAGTTCCCATCCATTTTTTACCCCAATCCACTACAGACTGGAAATAATTTTCTAAGGATTCAGCCATTGCCTCAGATATGTGCCCGTTGGTTTTGCCCATATGACAAGAGTAGAGCATGATGTCGTCAGCAAATTTTCCTATCTCAGTCTCAATGACATCAGGGAAGTCATTTATGAAAATTAGGAACAGTAGATGTTCAAGGATGGATCCCTGAGGTACACCAGCATTTATGTCATGTTGCTTAGATGAACGGCCATTGATGGCAATCTGGGTCTTTTTTTTTTGTTAGGAAGGATTATTATATTAAATATTTGTCCAGTAATACCATATGAGTGCAGTTTTAGGAGAATCCCTTCATGCCAAACCTTATCAAAGGCCTTGGATATATCACGCGCTACTGCCCTGGCTTCACCTGCCTTGTCCAGTGTAAGATATATTCGTTCAGAGATTACCGTTAAGATATCTGCGGTAGATCGTGCTTGTTTAAATCCGTATTGATGATCAGAAAGAAGTTTAGCATTAAGTAGGTGCCGGACTATCGCTAGATTAATTAATGATTTAAAGATTTTAGCAAAGATCGGGAGTAGACCGATTGGGCTGTAGTTTAGAGGATCAGTTCTATCTCCAGAATTCTTGAAGACTGGTATCACAGATGCAATTTTCCAACTATCAGGGAAACAAGATTCATCAAGGCATTTGTTGTATAGTTTGAAGAGGAGAGGGGCCATCTCAGCAGAGCATTTCTTTACAACTATTACCGGTATAAGATCAGGCCCACAGGCTTTGGAGATGTCAATGTTTTTATGATGTATCTGACCTGAGGTGAGGTGATGACCAGGTTCTCAACTATGGCTTCAGTCCGCAATGTGAATTTAGGGAGGGGATGGTTTACTGAGTCCAAAGTGGAGTTTAAGGCGAAAAGCTGGGTAAATAGTTCAGCCTTATCAGTTGCCGTGCAAAGAACATCGTTGTGATTTGATAGCGGGGGAATTGTCGATTTCCATTGTTCATCACACTATTGTAGATTTTCCAGAAATCACGAGTACCTGGTTTCTGTGACTTAATTAGTTCTTTGGTTATCTCTGTATACCTTCTCTTTGCTTCATCTATCACAACTTTGCATTCATTTCTTGTCACTATAAATTCTGTCTATTCGCAATTGACTTATGCCGGCCGAGTTTTCGGAATGCTTGCTGCCTCAGTGCAATAGCAGCTGCATATTCCGAGGTGAACCATTGTGGAGAGTGGAGTTTGCTGAAATATTTTCGCATGGGGACATAAATATCAATGATTACTTTGACCCATTCGGTTAGCTCATTTTCACACTAATCAGCAAGGAGTGAGAAGGTGTCAACTGATGGGGGCGTCGCTGATGTGACCCTTGAGAGATTTAGTTACTCGTCGTTTTGAGCAACGGCTCATCAGCTTTTGGACAAATGTTTAAGGTGATAAGTATCATTACTACAACGTGATCAGAGTTTCCGAGCGAGCTATGGGCATTCGCCACACAAGCCTCGGATAGTGAGGTCAAGAACAGGTCGATAAGTGAGGCTTGCTGGTTCGCACGATCAGGAAGGCGGTCGAAAAAGTGATATATGTCACTTTTTTATATATATATATATATATATATATACCTCTCACATTAAAGTAAATACACACACACCACAACCACAACCTCCCTGTGTTTGTTTTACTGTCTTTTATACATTCTGTCTAAACAACTTGTCATTTTATTATATATTAGCAGGATCAGTTCCTCGGCGTTTCCCAGGATAGATAAAAAATTTGACTAAAAAAATGTAAGTATTAGAGCATTAATTCGTCAAAAACAGTCGAAAACAAGCTTGTAATTTATGTGATTAAAGTAGGATTTATTGATGTTTTGTTATCAAACAAAAGAGATGTATGTATGTTTTGGCTGACTGTCCCCTCTATGATTGTAAGTAGCGGTTTATTCGAAAAAATGAAAACCCCTGCCTCCCAAGTAAATATGACCCAAGAATATGCGTGAAGATTTCTATGGTCAGTGAAGGAAAAATAATTCTAGATTAAGGCAATTTAAGTGTCTAAAATCGACCTTTTGTTTTACACTGGCTTTGAGTTAAATATATGGCAATTGATCTAAGGAGTCAATTTTCGATTTATCGACTGTTAACTAATCTGCACTTTTACCATTGACAATGTTGTTGTTATTTCGTTGCTTCTCAATGAGAGGAAACTAATACAACGGTGATGTTTAATTTTTTGAAAATCCATCTCTTGGGGGAATAATTGCCCAAGTTTATAAGGATTTCTTATAAAACTGACAAATAGTTAAATAGAGGGAAAGTAATAATAAAAAAACATTGCTACGGTATAGAAAGATTTCCTGTTCACTGACCGAGAAGAGAAAAGACAAAGTAACATATACTGCACTTTAAGTTGATGTATATTTAGAAAAGTAAAAATTAATATTATTTTAGAATATCAGTAGCAGTTTTAGCGTCGAATATAGTATGTAACAAATGTTTTGAACTTTGTTTTAATAATGTTCGGTATGAATCAATATCGAATAATGTTCGGTGAATAGGAAAATATAGATCAAAATAATGATTTTAAATGTTACGCTGGTCTGTGTTCTGAAATTTCGAAGCCTTTTAACTGTCGTGAATTAAACATAGGAACGCCATTCGTAACTGACGTGTAATCTTTATAATAACAATATACTTAAATAAATCGACGAATGCTAATTTAAATCGAATGCGAGCAGAAAAATGTGCGTATCTGTTTAATGTATATTGTTTCGATGGTACTGTTGCGTGCTGCGATTATTTAAGTCGGCGAAAATGTAAACACGTTTTTTAGAAATTGTTGTGAATGTATATATATATATATATAGAGAGAGAGAGATAGAGAGAGGGGGAAGAGTGAAAGATATAGAATGAACGGTTATAATAGGTAAATTTTAAAAAGAAAAAAAACGTCTTACGTAAAATACGTCCCAAATAAAAAAAGATAATGTGAAAAACTGATATTACGTGCTTCCGTGGAATTGTTATCAACAAATGAATATTGTCGAAATAAATACTGCAGTACGTTTTACGCTGTAAATGTTTTTAAAAGATCGTTAAGCCTTAGAAGTGGTATGTATTAAATTGTCTAAATGTGAAAAAATGAAATTATAGCTAAAGCAAACGAAGATTGCTAAAGGGAAATGTCTTAAGTCGATTCGATTAAGAGATTGTAGCCATCATTTTGAATCGATTTACAGTATAAATGATTAAGTTCGTTAAATGTATTCCATAAATTCCGGAATCAGATGAAGTCTATACGTAATAGGTAGAAATAACGTAATCCGATATTCTCGAAAATCAGTTGAATATAAGGGGACTTCTATTAAATTTGTGCGGAATGTATTGTATTATGTATTAAATTAATGAAAGATGAATAGAAAATCATAGTGGCTACGTCTTTCTAAAGTATATGTCGGTGATGAAGAGGTGAGTATTAGTATGAAAATGTCAAAGGGAAAAGATTTGCTACCATGTCTATGGAGTATGTTTTAGGGAGACTCTGTGATATTATTCGAAAAGTAGTATTTATCTTTAGATGGAGAAAATAATCATAAATTTCTTCAAACACGCTGGTTAATTTAGGAGCATATGTTGCATGTGGTTATTATCTTACTCTCGCTAAAATTACAGGAAAAAACGTCTTCACTTAATATATATATATATATATATATATATATATATATATATATATATATATATATATATATATATATAAAGGACGGGTAAAATAATTTTCTCGAAAAGAACAGTTTTGCACAAATGTTATGTCCCTTTACAAAGATGAAAATCAAGATATAATGATACTAAATCTAGGCTTCCTTTATTAACGAACAAACTAATCGGTTGAAACCATAAACTTCAAAAGATAAGATCTCTCACCTGTGAGAGTAAGTCTTACATCTTAAAAATAATGGCAGTTTGTTAATGTGACACTCTTTCAAGCCCTGAATCACATATGGATTTTTATTCCCTTTTTTTTAATCTTAAATTTTTTTAATTTCTATCATTTTCAATTTTAAAGGTATAAATAAAATAAAATATTGAAGCTTTCTCTTCTAAACTAAGAACTTATTTGATTCTATCTTCGCATGTGATTCTCTTTTTCTAAATTGATCCACACGTTTTATTCGATTTCAATACTTTATTCGATCCCCTCCTTTTATTTTATTCTCATTTTAAATTTGATCTTGTGTTCTGATTTGATTCTCGTTACAGTTTAGATAATCGCTTTTTATTTGATCTTCTTTCTTTATTTAATTCACAATCCTTATTTTATCCTTTCTAATCATTAGACGGGTCAATATACTGCCAGAGTACCCCTACCTCAGAAAATTGCAAGATTTTGTTTTGGGGTAGTTTTATGTTAGGTTGGGTCTAGTCTACAATATACAAAATGTTGGACAAGATCTGAGCATGGGAAAGTTTCAAATTTTGAATATAACTTGTTTTGGTTAAACCTTTATACCATATCTAAGAGGTACCCGACCCCTAAATCCTTCATTATATCCACATTGGTTCCCGTACCCCTAAACCCCTTATTGCACTCACTCAGGTTTACAAACAGGCGTATGGGTGATTATTTTTATATGGGTACCAGTGGTGAATTATTAATTTCTTCAATTAATCGGGTCCCTTACCTTCGTATATAAATGAAATTGGTTTATAGGGTATATAATTCCTGAGAAAATAACTGAAAAATTCAAAGAGATCACGTTTTAACCCATCAAAAACTGCCCTCACAAACTATTCACTAGCTCCATACTAATTACAATATACTAATACACATATATTTTCATATATTTTCAGGGTCAGACAGGAGTTCAGCCGCCAGTAGAGAAACTTGTCCTTTATGCGAACAGGATTTGGACTATGATGAGACCGTGGTTCTTCGAGAAAAGGTTGCTGCAGGTATCAACCGTGCAAGTATCGAAAGAGGTGTAAAAGTCATTGTTGAAGCCGGAACTAGTGTTCACATAAACAAAAAGGACATTGATTTAGTCTAAAAAGGATGATTCTGCTCGGTCAGTAAAAAGGGGCGCTCTTTTTTCTCTGGGAAGATATGACAGTAAAACGCATCGCTTTTTTGTGGATCTGATACTACGAGGATTTGCTATTTGAAGACTTATGTATTTGCTCAAACTCTCCTGGTTCATTGCAAAACAAGAGTGGATGAGTGGGCCACGGCTGTTCAAGGTCGGATCGAATATTTTGGTGGTGATCTTCATGCTTCAGACTGTGTGTACTACCAATAATGTAACGTACACTTCAATACAATGCGAAGCATTCCAAATCGAATTAGGTATTCGGAACTGCATCTCAATGTCGTCTTTGCTTGTCTGTCAATATTCGCAGCCACTGGTCATCCAAATTATCTGAAGTCGGCTCTTCTATATCTTCAGAAGATGTATTTCTTGAAATATGACAACCCTGCAGTACATCAAATGTTCCAGTTTGGGTTTCACGTAATCAGACGCAGTAGCCAATACTGGGTTAATCTTGGCTCCGATCTTGTCATCGAGCAAACACTAATGCGCTCACTCAAAAGCCATGATTATATCTCACGGGGTAGTGGTATTTCCGAGCACCAGAGAACAGTTTAGGCCATGTTGTCCACTATGTCATTTGCTTACAACATTGCCATGCAATAACTTACCGCACGAAGTTACACAACAAGCGAACAACATAAGAAGTTGTCTGCCTCGCATGTGAGAAGAGATGAGACAGACGTTGGGAAAATTGCAGAGCAACTAGACAGCTTTAAGCTGTTTTCAGGCGATGAATCATTATGCAATATTATCACATGGATTACTGCTAACGAGGATGCCAATGTTCATGATCTTTTCGAAATCGGAAAAGACATTGTACAGAAGATGGGGGGGACAATCAGTTTTCTCCTACTCTCACAAACGGAGTTTGAAGGCAAACACTCTAGCATCGAGCAAGAATGTCAAAGTTTCTGCAGATCGTAGCATTGACCCAGTACTTTTATTCGAGAGGTTTCTCGTGGTCTCACAGATAGGTGATCTAAGGCTGGATGATGTCCTATGAACTCTGTCTCTACCCGATGTCTTTGTTTGAAGGAAATGGCATCTTACGTCAAGCAGACAAACCACAGCTGGCAGCAGCTCTCAGAAATTATGTTGAAACAAAATTGGGCAGTGCTGTGACACAAACCGTTCCAGTTACAGAGCACAATGTACTAGACGGAGGATCTCTTCTTCACCGTCTTAAATGGAAGGCGGAGTGTACCTTCAGCTTGATTGCAAATAATTATGTATCATTTACTGTTGAACACTTTGGGACAGCTATTGTCGTGTTTGATGGTTATGAAGTTGGACCAAGTATGAAGGACTGTATTCATCAGCGGTGAACATTACCGAAGGTAAACAAAATGCTGGGAAAAAGGAGGACTTCTTGTCAAATGTGGCAAACAAGCAGGCACCGATCCAGACAATCATGGAACGAATGCGGCAGAAAGGCTGTGACGATGCTGAGATTGCAAAGGCAGTCATCAATATGTCTGCTTTCAAATCAACCACCAACGAATCGTCAAGAGAAAAAAGACAATGACAGATTATTCAAAAGCATTTTCTCTACCAAAGCAAAGCCAGAATTTTATGGAAACCAATGGTTGTAAGGCAATGGTAGCTTTGTTAAATGCGGATAGAGAAAAGCTCCTGGCATCTATTAGATACAATATGCTCTGCAAGAAAGTTGCGAGAGTTAAGACGTTCGTCACGTCAGATCAAGCCCACCAACGCCCTCTGCGTGTAAATTTCATTATTTGCGGACTTATTACCAGATTATGGAGTGGATGGGATGTAGTGATGAAATGGTGTCATCTGAGTGGGGGTAGAAAGGTGGGAGGTGGAAGGGAGCAAACTTGTTCCAGTGATGACGGGCAAAATCCCTGCTCCAGATGCACTGATTCAGATAATTCATTGCCACTGTTCAGAAAGATGCAATAACCTAAGGTGTACCTGTAGAAGGCATGGGCTAGAATGTACAAGTGCATGTGAACATTGCCAGAAGGAAATTGTAACAATATGAAAAATGATCCAGTGGAAGATGATGAGGAGGAGTTAAAACATTTGAAAATGCACTGTGACATAAGTGAATCAGGGTGGATACAACAAATGTAATTGGTGTATGGGTACCCATTTATATTGTATAAGAGTTTTATTGTGCATCATTTGTGAAAGAGTGACCCTGAAAACTTATGTAAAAATCCAATATTTATTGATTTATCATGAAAACTGACCGAGTTAGTGCATCACATGTAAATGGAAAATGCCTTGTAAACCAAAAAAAAATCATATTCGAAATTTTAAACTTTTCAATACTCAAATATTGTCCAACTTTTAGTATGTTGTAGACTAGACCCAACCTAGCACAAAACCACCAAAAAGTAAATGTTGCGATTTTTTAGGGTCAATCAGTATATTGACTCGTCTACATTTGATCCTCTCTTCTTATTGTATTTTTACTGAATTTAAAAGTCTGCCTAATTATTTCATCTTTCCTTATTTGATTATCATTCCTAGTTGATCTTTACCTCTCATCTTATTCTAGTTTAGTATTTGGTCCTTACTTTTCATTTGATTCTGACACAATATATGACCCACTCTTAGTTTTTATTCTCTTCTAATTTGATGCTAACTTTTATTAGATTCTATCTTATTTAATATTCGCTTATTATTTGACTCTCTTTTTTGAATCTCATCTATTATTAGATCCTGTCTTCTTATTTGATCCTCACTAATTGTTTGATTCTCTGTTCTTATTGAATCCATGATTATTATTTGCTTTTCATTTCTTATGTAATACTCTCTTGTTATTTAATTATTATTCCTTATTTAATTATTTGTTCTTATTTCATAATCATTTCTTATTTGACTCTCTATTCTAATTTTTTTATTAATCCTAACTCCTTATTTGTTTCACAGGATTTATCCGATATTTACTTCCCACTTTATTTTTTATATTTATACGTTTTATTTAATATTTAATTCCACTTTCATCCCCTACTCTCATTTGATCCGTTAATCTTATTTAATCCCCTTTCTATTTTATTTATATTTTTATTTAATCTTTTCTTCTAGTTTAATTGTAGTTATTTATTTGATTCTCTATTCTCATGTGCTCAATTCTTTATTTGATTAAACTTTTCGTATTTAATTTGTGTTTCTTATTTAATCCTCATTTTCATTTGATACTCAGTTCTAATTTAATGCTTTCTTCTAATTTGATACTCAATCAATATCCGGTCTTCTATGATTTTTAGATTGCCACTTTTTATTTGATTCTCACTCCCCATTTGATAATTCCTAATCATTTTATCATCACCTCTCATTTTATCCTGTCTATTTCTATATGATTCTTATTGCATCCGCTAAGGTGGGGATTATGTTTCGTTTGAGTTGGTTTGTTTGTCAGTGTGGCGCCATGCGTCTATATCGCTTGACCAATAGTCACCAAACTTTGTTTAAATATCGAACATACTCTAACAAGACTGATTTTATTTTAGTATAAATGTCATAGTTACGGTAACAGAAAAGGGAAATATACACTTGGCGATAACTTCCGGTCTGTTCATCGTACAAACTCGATTCTTCCCAATCTGATACATGGATCTGATGCTCTTTAATAACAGTAACCACCAATTCAGAATGTCAGCCTCATCAGATAAATACATTTGTAGATATCAACATTTCGATAGCATAACTTCGCGAATACTTCATGTAATACGGAGATGTAAGGTGCAGATAAGATGTTGGCAATGCTTACATTGTAAGGCGGGGCATACAGTCTCACCACTTACTTATATTTTTTTCCTTATTCAATCAAGTCCTATATCATTTTTTGTTATTATTTAATTATCATTCTTATTTCATCATCTTTTCTTATTTTATTTTAATTTCAGATGTGATGCTCTCTTTGCATGTAATTCTCATCCCATTTTATACTCATTTTCATTTGATTCTCTCTTCTTATTTGATCCACTTAATTCTTCCATCTTATTTTATCTTTTCCTCTAACTTAATTGTAAGTTAATATTTTTTCATTGTATTCTACATTCCCTTTTTTATTATTACACTTAATTCTAAGCGATTCTTTGATCATTTCTTCTCATTTGATTCACATGTCTTATTTGACTCTCTCTTTGTATTATATATTCTTTTTTGTTCCTAGTCATATCTGGTTCAAAATCGTTATTTTATTTTCTCATTTTATTTGATTCTTATTATTTATTTCTTCTAATCTTCTTATCTGATAGTGTGTATTCATTTTTCTCCTATTTGATTCTAACTTTTTATTTTATCTTCATTCCTTATTTGATAATCTCTTGTAACTCACTTCCTATTTGACATTTTCTCCTTATATGATTCTCACTTCTTATTTTATTGACTCTTCTTTTTTATTCTTATTTCTTCGCTGCTTTTTTTCTTCTCATTTTCTACCAAGTCCTTATTGCATACCAATGCCGCTCTCATTATTTGATTCTCATTTCTTGTCTTATTATCTCTTTATATTCTCACTTGTTAGTTGATTCAATATTTTTATGCGATACTTTATTTTTATTCTCTTTTCTTACTTGATCTCTTTGATTTGAGTATCACTTTTTATCCGATTCTCATTTCTTATTCATATCGCCTTCTTTATTAATACGTACTCATTATTTTATTATCTCTCCTATTCGATTCACACCCGTAATGTAATCTACTTTACTTATTTGATACTAAATTTTCAATTGACTCTTACTCCCTATTGGAATCTCATTTCTAATTTGATCATCTCTTCTTATTCGACTGTCCCCCTTAGTTTATTCAATATTTTTTAGTCTTTCGCCTAATTTGATATTCTATTCCTATTTTGTTATTTCTTCTAATTTGTTTCTCCCCTCTTTTATTTGATTGCCGTTCTTTATTTTATTCAGTAATCTTATTTGATTTTATCTTTCATGTTTCTAACATTTATTTGATCTCCTGTTCTTTTTTAGTTATCTCTATTTATTTCATTATCCTTCATTATTTGCTCTCTTTTAATCTGATATGCTTCTGTTATTGGACTCTCTCATCTTATATATAAAGTAGAGACGTTTTTCCCCTGTACCTTCGCGTCGAATAGGAAAACAAACTCGAACTCAATAGGTTACTACAATCACTACAACATCAAGCTTATTCGCTCCAGCGTGTTCTTAGCAAACTCTAGACTCTTACATCCACCTCAGGCAAATTATTACTTTCGTTCCACCATCATTCACTCTCCCCAAAACAGACACCATACAGGTAGTAGCAAGAACATTTCTCTAACATTTTACTCCTCCCACGCTACCAGTCTACATCGGGAACAATTACACAACGGATACTTTCACCCATTTTACACCTTATTATTTACGTTAAGTATGCCTTCACCTCACCACACAGTAGCATACGTTGCACAGAAAATATAACAGACGCTCCCTTCAATAGATCTGACTACGTCACTTCCGTCAAATTCGATTACGCAATCGTCTACTCTCAGTCTCATCCAGCTACTTCAGTTCACGAAACGCCTGCCAGATTCACTACCCTTAAACAATTATACCGATTCCCCTTACCAATCTAACTTTTCGTCAGGTAATACACCGTTCCTGTTATGCTATTTCCGTTATACATTCATCTACTTCAGTTCTAATCATTTCTGCTACAATACTAACGTAATATGTTCAGATAATAAAAAAAACCGGTTACAGATTAAGCGATTGACATTCTCTTATTCTTTCTTCGTAGCATTTTCACGTTACCGAATAACAGATTAAATTAAACTGCACACAATGACAATCGCAAACACTACAATTTAATAACCTTCATTGTAATAATAAATAAATTAGTACAGTTCTGACATAAAGTACACCATTTCTTCCTTCTAAATAATTTGAACCTAACGGTTCCCTACATTATTCGATTTCATATGTACTACTACCACTTTTCCATTACTTTACTCTTCACACGCCACAGTCAGATCAGTTAACGTTAGTAACAAGTTGGGAAATACTTGTGGTGTCACATTACGAACTACAGCCAGTTACAGATATAACTACAGTATAATTTATTTTGCACAAAGAATACACATCAAACATATTATATTATAATACATACTAAACAATATTCCAAATAACTTTTATATTTCGTAATACTTCAGTTTACACTTACTTTTTAATTTTTTCCATTATTTTATTTTACATAACGGACACCGATTACATAATAAACAAATTAGAAAATATCAACTCTAAAATATAAGATAAACCACATACACGTTTTCCTTATGTTATGAAATATACAACTCAAGAATCATTTTATACCAATAATTATACCTTTCACTTATTTTAAAAACAAACAAATATGTGACTTCTACACTATTTGAACCGAACTGTTTTTTTTAAATTCGTTTATAAACTAAGCAAATACTTTTTAAAAATGGGATTTCAATTATCGACTATGAGAGACAAATATTCAAAAAAACTAGATCATTGAATTGTATTGTAATAAATAAGGATACTTCTGCATTTCAAACATCACTTGGACTTAATAATTGAAGAATTTCCATTCATTCAACCGAGTCAACCGAAAGTGCCAGACTGAATGTTTCATTTTAACTTTTTTTTTCGTTTTAAACGATCAATATTGACTATTCTGATAGAATTTTAATTAATACAATAACAAAAATACATTTTCATTATTTTTATAAGTTACTAAATAAAAAAAAAACATTGTTGCAATCGATTTACTTCTTTGCGAAGAAGTCCCTCGACGTTAACTACTTTGAGACAAGTAACAAAACAAACAAACCGATTAGATACATTTTTTAAAGAAAAATAACAAAACACCGCGCTTACAGATTAGACGAATATCATTCCCTTATTCTTCTTTCATAACACTTCCCAGTAATCGAATAACGGATTACATTAATCCGACCACCTTCACAATCGAAAACATTCACCTTAATTGTAATAATACATAAATCATTAAATAACAAATTCACTTACACACAATCAACGGAAAACTAAACAAATCCACTTACGTTCTATTTATTCCAAACATAAATTAAAACATTTCTTAGTTCGACATAATTTGAACCGATACATAACCCTATTTACTTTTTTTCGTTACTTCACGCTTCAGAATCCTCAGTCAGATAACTTTACGTTATATTTAAACAATATTACACAAAACTTATATACATCGCGGGTGGGGGGTGGACATGTATTTAATTTACACGTATTTTACATTTTCTTCATCATTACACATAACTGACATCGACTACATAATAACGTGCCACCCACAAAAACTAAGCCGACGTAATCAAATACGAATTTGTAAACGTCGCTAATTAAATACATGGACGGCGGCACCGGGGGGCAGGGGGGCCCAAGCCCCCCCCCACACTTTTGGACTTGCCCCTCCCCCACCTTACGGTCATCAATAATGAAGTTATATATGCATGTGTTTAACCGCCCCCCCCCACTTTTTAGGAGAGCCCCCCCCCCCCACACACACACACACACTTTTATAACTGTGCCGCCGGTCCTGAAATATGCTATACTTCTACATACGTATTTAGAACCTTACACGAGAAAAAAAATGTGATTAATTCTGATATTTCATATTATAATAATTAAGAAAACAAAAAAAACTCTAACAATTGATAACAACATTTACGTTTTCCTTATTTACATGAAGTTAAAACAACTGTTACTTATACAGACATTGAACCAAACTGTTCAGTTATTTTATTTTCATTTATTCGGTTACAAAATAACACATCAGGAATCAATATATTTCAATAATTACACCTTTCAATTAGTTTTAACACAAAATTTCGCTTATAAACTAAGCAAATACTTTCTTAATATACAGATTCTTTTAAAATAACATTTTATTGTAATAAATAAAGTTACTTCTGCATTTACAAGTAAAATGAAATTACTATTGTTGAAATCGATTAACTTCTTTCGGAAAAATCCCTACAACATTAAATACTTTGAGAAAAGTAACAAGACAAAAACAAACCTATTAGTCCCCCAATCCCCCCTGCTATCGTGTTGACACATGTTTAACATTAAAAAAAAATTCGTTTTAGTAGCATGGGATAGAACGCCAATAAATGTAACGTCGTAACCACTCACCCACGAATGGGGAATATAATATTAATATGAAAATTAATAGAGTTAAACGAAGCCTGTTCGATATATAATGAAAGCAATGTACTTTGATTTCACCAGAAATTTTATTTTAATTTTTTAATAAACACCTGCTCTGTCTGTGATAAGGGGCCCTTGGAAAATTAAAGAGGCCTACAGAGCCCCATTAAACTCCCTCCCCCTATTACCTTTGCATATAAATTCCATTTTCTTTGGCTGAATAGAAAAATGAAAAATGAGCACCACTGAAACACACAAACATAATTAATGTAGGCTGCAGAGCATTACAAATTGTATTCGGATGGGGTGGGGGGGGGCAATAAAATTACGATTATATGCTTATTTTTAATAATGAAGACTATTCTCTCTTTTTCTTTTTAATGACTGCGATTGAGTCACGTGAGCCAAATGCCGATGGCGACCGGGAAAAGTGCTGCCAGTTTTATGTTACGATTCACCTTCTGGCGAGCAAATGTACGGTCCACCATGTGTAAGGGGGGGGGGGGCATAACAATAAGTAAAAAAAAAAAATATATTTCTTAGAACATTACATGCAGACAATCCTCTTTAATTTTAATTGCTTGCTATTGTTTACTTTGAGTCGGGCAAACAAAATCCTTGATTGTGCTTAGTGGCAATAAGTGGCGGTGACAAAAACTGCTGCCCTTATATGTCATAGTATACATGTACACTGTTGAGTGGCAGAAAAGAGGATAACAATTGAGATCCTCTGACATAGATTCAGTTATCAGTACCACATAATAAACTGCTTTGTAAGATTTTTGATGCATATATCAATGTTGAATATTGCAACAGCATGAAATCAATAAAATACATTTGTAAATATGTAAATAAAGGTAGTGATCAAGCTATCTTCACAATTGAAAGTAATGCTCATGATGAAGTTAAGAAATACGATACGGGACGTTACATATAAACCAATGAAGCTATTTGGAGAATACTTAACTTTCACATACATATACATCATCCCCCAGTTATTCACCTATCAGTTCATCTAGAAAATGGACAGCGTATATACTTTACTGAAAGTACTGCAGCAGATAGAGTTGCAAATCCACCTTCAACCACTCTAACAGCTTTCTTCAAATTGTGTCAAACACATTTTTTGGCACGTACACTTTTGTACTCAGAAATTCCACTTTATTATACCTGGGAAACAAAAACTAAGGTCTTCAAGCGATGATTACAGGGTAAGCCAGTTCCAGGCTATCAGTGCGTTAAAAGAACAGAAGTTTTGCGCAGGGTATACACCGTGCATCCAAATCAATTTGACTGCTTCTGTTTGAGACTGCTTCTACACAATGTTAGAGGTCCACATCTATATCTGAATCTGCAGACAATTTGAGACATTTGTTTGCCATCATGTTGACATCTTGCGCAGTGTCTCGTCCAAAACGACTTTGGAATGCACACAAAGAAGCTTTTAGTGAAGATTTCCTTCTTAGGAAACACAATCAACAGCCTGAAGTTGATATAACATTTTTAGACGACATCTTCAATATGGCTTTAGTTCATATCGAAGATATGAATTATAAGATGAATGGTAAAACCTTACCTCACCTTATCGATCTAATACACATCCGGTCATTACTGCATGGACGCATGAAATTTGTTATCAACCTCATGAGCAAGCATCAATTGTTCGAGATGGTATCGCACAACAGTAGTTAATACTGTAGAAGATCGGCAAGGTGGCCTTATATTCCTTGATGCACCCGGAGGTACAGGAAAGACATTTGTTACCAAATTAATTCTTGCTAAAGTTAGGTCAGAAGGCAAAATAGCTGTGGCAGTGACATTATCAGGCATTGCAGCCACTCTTCTTCCTGGTGGTAGGACAGCTCACTCCACATTTAAGTTGCCATTATCTAACAAAAGATGCTGATCCAATTTGTCAAATAGAAAGAGGATCAGATTCAGCTAAAGTTTTACAGAATTGTTCCTTGATCGTATGGGATGAATGTACAATGACACATAAACAAGCGTTCGAGGCTCTAGATAAAACATTGCGTGATCTCAAGAGACGTGATGTTGTTATGGGTGGCATAAACCTTTTATTATCAGGTGACTTCCGACAAACGCTTCCTATTGTTCCACATGGAAGTCCCACTGATGAGCTTAATGCTTGCATTAAATTGTCATATTTGTGGAAGTACATTAAGACTATAACGTTATTTACAAACATACGTCTACATCTCAATAGTGACCCAATGGCTGGTGAGTTTGCCTCCCTCCTCCTAAAAATAGGTGATGGCAAGCTTGCAACAACCAACAATGGCAAGATTGTTATTACTCCAGGTATTGGCTCAATTGTTTCATCACTCACAGAACTTAGTAGCAAAGTTTATCCAAATATAGCCGAAAACTATGTGCATTCTGAATGGCTAACGGAGAGAGCAATTCTAGCTTCTAAAAATTACATGGTGCATGTCATCAATCAACAACTGCTTGATGAAATTCCAGGTGATGAACAAAATTTCACTTCTGTTGATTCTACTCTCGATGACGACCAGGATGTACAATACCCTACAGAATTTTTAAATTCATTAGAATTGCCTGGTATACCAACACACAACTGAAAGCTGGATGCCCAATTATGTTACTCCGGAATCTTGATGCTCCAAGGCTATGTAATGGAACGAGACTGTGTGTTAAACGCATGCAACTTCATGTGATAGAAGCTGTAATACTAAATGGTGTGGCAAGGGGCAAACTGACGTTCCTTCCCAGAATACCAATTATTCCGTCGGATTCTGCAATAAAATTTAAAAGGCTTCAGTTACCAGTTAAATTATATTTTGCCATGACAATTAACAAGTCCAAAGGACAATCAATGGCAGTGGTTGGTCTTAACTTGACTTCACCTTGCTTTATCCATGGGCAGTTTTATGTAGGATGTTCAAGAGCTTTGTACGAATAACTTTTACCACTATAAAGGAGACATCTGTTGGAACAAACACAAGAACGCTAGGGCACAGCTCCGTGTTCAATCCTATTTTAATTACTTAAATTACTTCCAGCGAAATGATTTATTTTCTGAATCTATTTATTTAACTTAAAAATTAAAATCAGGCTGTCATATTTCCCCGGGCAACGCCGGGACACGGGTCCTGCTAGTATCTTTATATAATTTTGTTTTATTATGCGAGTGTCTATTATTTGATTCTCATTTCTTATTCACAATATCTTATGCAATTCTTATCCTGATTTGTTCGTTTCTTTTTATTTTATTTTCACCCCTTCTTTGTCATGTATTCTAATTTGATTATCAATTTTATTTGATTCACATTTCTTATTTCATTCACTATTTTAAGTTGATCTTCTCTTCTTACTCACTCCAAATCTTTTACTTTCCTTTTTCATTTCTATGTTCCGTTTTCCCTTTCCTTTTTCTGTCTCCCTTTTTTATTTCCTGATGATGGTAATACTTTGCTATATGGGACAAGCGGCTCATTATACGAGAGGATTATTTTAGTATTGGCCTTGGTTCAATCTATCTTTCAATACTACAGCTTGTCATCACATGAGTTATGCTTTTCCCGGTTTTTGAACGGGCTTGTTTTTAAAATCACACGAGCTAAAAAGCGAACAAAAATTGAACTAAAATACAGGGGAAATTATTGTGAAATAAAGGTTTATGAAAATAGATTTCATTCGCAACGTTTTAGTCAAAGTCATTTTAATGATAAAAGCATTTCATTCCTTACTTGTAGAATATATACATATAAATCAAGCAATAAATTTTATTGGCAAAAATAGACAGAAAATGCTGCATTTTTTCTTTTGAGATGAAAGCGACAATGGTACCTCTTCTGCGAGTGCCCGTGTAGACCGCGACTAGGTGTTTGGGTGAACAACTTCTCTAAAGGTAGATTTACATACCCGTTGATTATGCTTTATACCAGAATCAAGTTTCCTCGCATCCTTCGGTGCTCAAGTGCAAACAGATTTAGTCTTTGAAGCTGTTCTTTGTAGGTAAGCGTGTAAAGATCTCGTCACCATCTTGGTTGCCGACCGTTGAACACTCTCCAGGTGTACAATATCTTTTTGGAGATAGGGATTTGTTGCTTGTGTAGAATACTCACGGATTGTCCGTTCCGTGGCCATGTATAGGGGATGGATAGCGTATGCTGTTAGGATTGAAAAGGATCTCCAGATCAGGTAGAGAAACGCTTCGCTTTGCTCGCCATCTCGCTACAGTGACGTGTTGAAAGATGTGAAGGTGAGCATTAATAATGTAACGCAGCTAATACAAAAATTTCATTTGTCCTATATATATATACGAAAAGGTTATATGTTAGAAATGTGTGAAAATGTCTTGTGTATGAAATGAAATAAGTTATATATAATATTCTTTAGATTTAAGACAAATAAAGTAATGCATGTTTGGGGTTGTTCAAACATGAACACAGAAATATGATCAGTCCTGAAAATATATTATTAAAATGGAATGGAATAAAAGTAGGACAACGTGTACCTTTAGCATTGACTGTAATTCTCGCAGCCAGGGATTCAAGATTAGACTTAGGGTTAGACATGCCGTTTCCAGCAGTCATGTCAGGAACTAAACTAATTTGAAAATATGTCTATTATCCCCATGTGACGAAATACCAAAATATTTACTCAAACAGAGAGGGGAAATCTTGAAGAGAGAAAATACAGGAGGGGGAATTGTGCTTGACAACTTCTAACAAAATTCACTATGTGGCTAGGCCAACTGGCTCTTCAGAAGTATTCAAAAATCAACTGTGTAGCAACAGCTTTGGCATGTGAATTTTGGAAGGGGGCAGTCCGTAACACCCTCCCCACCATAAAAGAACTTAGAGAAATGTTTATTTTTATTTTTT
>OY744520.1:138831091-138841091 GCA_963556195.1 Sepiola atlantica
GACAACCATCTATTTGCACGGTGTGCGGCTAACAGCAACACATCGCGAGGCTGAGAGTTACTGAGCAGCTTTTTCAGGGTAGCACTTCTCACCACGATTTCTGGGAGGACTCTACCAAACGTTACCTAACTGAATAAACTGGCTAGTAGTCTGCTCCTGGCGGCTGGTCATACTACCAGCACGAGAACAAAAGCTACTTATACGCACATGAAATGTTCGAACACTCGAGGAATCTAATAATCGTGAGCGACGTACTTGTATAGGTCTACCGGGCTTTCTGTTTTTGAACCACTAGATATCTATAGCTTAGTTAAACACGGTTACATTATTGCGTTGACGATATTTTCTCTATATTTTGCAATGACGCTCTCCGACGCTCTTCAACCTCGTTTGATTTAATGCAAAGTCCAAGAACTTCCAAACTGTCATACGGTAGCTCCCATATCCCGATGACGCAGACTTCGTTGGCCACATCAAGGAGGATATGCAGATTATAATAGATCTCTTCCTTTAGAAATGCACTGCTCTTAGATTCGACATGAATCTGAAGAATCTTAGTTCACCTTTACATCAGGATTCCAGTACGTCGAGCCCAACACGTTAAGGGGGATAGTTAAATGTAGTTAACTAATGTCTATATCTTGGGAGCCCTCTTCCCAGAAATAGATCCCTTGTCTCTGCAATACTTCTAAGAATCTGAAATCCTTTGATAAGCTTGAACAGCGAATTTGATCAGACATAGTTGTGAGTATTGTCTGTTCTCCTGTATTCCTCGGAGACATAGATAACAAAGAAGGATCTTAAACGTCAACTTGAAATAATTTACAACATACACCAAAAGTCTACAGAAAATAGATAGTGTAGAAGTGCATGCGATATGTAGTCAGGTGCGATGGGTAAGACATTTGTTAGGATGGAAGATTACGGGGGTCCCTTAACAACTGTTATGTCAGAAACTGCAGCATGGCACACGTCCAACACACAAACTAAAAAGATCTTTTAAGGATGTAAGAAAAAACAACCTGAAAACTTTGGAAATGAACACAGAAAATTTAGAGAGTGTGGCTTCGAAGCGATCACTTTGGCACAAGCATATCTATGAGAGATGCGAAAGATTTGAGTCAAAGCGAATAGAGTACTTACTTTTCAAATGTGCTTTACGTGAGCGAGCAGTGCCGAACACCCCATACACACTTCAGCCTGGACATGGGGCAGAGCCTATCTGTCAAGGGCTAGTTAAAAGAGCCACGTGAGATCCCATGATATGGGCCAATTACGTGAGTGTCAAACAAGACTTGAATATAGTTATGTACAAGCGGAGTCTATGTCATATTTGCAGCAAGACTTGTAATAATAAGTCGAGACTGCTAAACCCTATGTGTGCCCACAACCGGACTTCTTCTTCAAATAAGTGTCAATCACTATATATATATATATATATATATATATATATATATATATATATACAGGGTGTCTCAAAAAAATGTACTCAATCTTAGAATGGCAAAATGTGCAGAAGATGTCGAGTTTGCACACAAAATTGTGTGGGGCGATGAAGCAAAGTTTTCTCGTCATTCTACGAGTGAGTACATTTTTTTGAGACACCCTGTATATATATACAACGGGAGTTGAGATAAATAAAATAAAACATTATTTATATCAGTTGCAAGTATTCAAACACAACGAATATTTGGCGTACGATCGTTTCTAAAACAATTTGGAAATGTTATTTTGTATTTTATTTTAAATGATTCTAAATAGTCTTTTTTATCAGCGCCCACTAATAATAAAATCATAGTAAATCGTAAGTCAAGAGAAGACAACATCATCTTTTAGCATTGCTTGAGAAAAACACATATTCCGTTCATATGATATTTCACAGTACTCAAAATGTAAAATCGGCAATAATACTAATAAAAGTATTTAAAATCTTTAAGGTACAGCAAATTTAAAAGCTAATAACATATGCTAATAAAAAAACTAGATATAATAAATCATAAAAACAATAAAGTAGGGGTTAGAACTTGAAAAATTAAAGTAATTTGTAAGATAAACAATCTATAATAGTGAACATACAAACAAGCAATGAAAAGAATTTAAAAATATAATTATTCGAGAAAGATAATGAGAAAAAATTAGAACAATAGAAGAGTTATCAATAGGAGTAATAGATATTTTATATATAGATCCTATGAAAACCATATATATACATATATATATATATACATCTTTATATGCTAACTATGCAGAATGGTTCTTGAGTGTAGTGTTTAGATAATATTATTATTATAATTATTATTATTAGTAGTAGTAGCAGTAATATTAGTAGTAATAGTAGTAGTAGTAGTAGTAGTAGTAGTATTTGATATGCTAATTACTATATAGCACTTTAGTCTTAAGGGTAATGTTTTATTATTATTATTATTATTATTTATTCATATATATATTCATGAAATTGTATCTACATTTAGTTATTGGGGAAGTAGTCATTAGATCAGTACCACTGGAGAGCCATGCATTTTATTACTGTTCTGTTTTTAAATCTCCAAAATAGTTACATGGTAAACAGCTAATGATCCCCGTTTAATATTTCACCATTAAAGTTAAGGTCCTCCGTTTTCATTTTACTTTTATGTACTTGAATCCCCTTTTGTATTTGGAAATTTTCCAGCAATAATTCAGCTTATGCGAGTGCTAAGTCTGCAATATTTTGAATTTAGTTAGTACCCCTGGGAATTTAAACTGCATTTTCTTTCTTTGTTTAAAATGGATCAAAGCTTCTTTAGAGGGGGGATATTTATAAAGTTGATCACACGAGATAAGTAACGTCGTAGGCTTTTACTAAAAGTTTAATGTCAATATTTTTATTAAAATAAAGTCAAACTTTAGATAACGTTTAATTTAGAGAATCCAGGAATAGTAATCCGCAAAAGGGTTTAAATAGACCTTAAATCAACCGGAGTATGTTAGAATCAAACTAACATATAGCCTATCCGGAGAAATTCAAATTTAATATATATATATATATATATATATATATATATGTGTGTGTGTGTGTGTTTGTGCGTGTGTGTGTGTGTGCATATAATACTTTCTCACACACATAAACACACACATATATGTATATATATATATATATATATATATATATATATATATATATGACTGTCCGAGATTTTCATCCCTGCACTGATGAGAGTACTAAACTCATCACTCTATTCAGCTTATTCACTCGAGTGTGTTTGAAGAATTTTATGACTATTTTCTCGATCTAAAAATAAATATTACTTTTAGACAACCATCACAGACTCTCCGAAAAACATACTCCCTAGAGATGGTAGCAAAATCTTTTCTCTTTGATATTTTCATACTAACACTCTCCATTATATCACCGGTAAGTAATATACCACGGATACTTAAAAAAAATGTAACTGTTATTATTTTCTATTTATCTTCCATTAATTTAATACAATACATTCTGCACACATTTATTAGACGCTGATTAAAAAAAAATATTTGATTACGTTATTTCTAACTATTACGTATAGACTTCATCTGATTCCGGAATTTACTGAATATAATTAACGAACTTAATCACTTCTACTGTACATTGATTCAAAATGCCGGCTACAATCTCTTAATCGAATCGACATTTCCTTTAAAATCTTCGATTGCTTCAGGTATGATGTAATTTTTTAACTTAAACACTTAGACAATTTAATACATGACGCATTCAAGGCGTAAAAATCATTTTCAAAATGTTAACAGCGTAAAACGAACCGCCGTTTTCACTTCGAAAACATTCAATTGCCGATACAAATTCCACGAGAAGCAGGTAATGTGTGTTTTTGTACGAAACGTCCACTAATAATTAACAGAAAACATAAGTAAATTGTTTCAGTTTAGATCAAACATACATATCTTACATCAATCCAAGATTCGTGTTTTGATTTTCATGTTAGGTATTCTTTTTTTCCTTAACAAATATCATAACACCGGATGTTAGGGGATAATTTTTAATTCATTTACTATCTTCTATTTAACATACAATTTCTTTTCTTTTTTCGTTTAGATTTACATATTATAACCGTTCATTCTCCCTCTCACTCTCTCTCACCCTCTCTCGCTCTTCCTCCACTCTTTCTCTCTCTATTCATTCGTAACAATTTATAAAAAAACGTGTTTACACTTTCGACGACTTAAACATTCGCAGAACGCAACAGTTCCCTCGAAGCATTAAACAGATACGTACAATGTTTCTGCCTACATTCGATATAAATTACCCTATTTAAGAACATTTTTATCATCATCATTATACGTCAGTTAGGAATAACGTTTATTTGTTTAATTCACGACAGTTAAAAGGCTGCGAAATCAAGTTCGAACACAGACTGACGTAACATTTAAAATCATTATTTTCATCCACATTTTCCTATTCATAGAACACTAGTCGATATTAATTCATACAAAACATTATTCAAATTTATTTCATAACATTTGTTACATACTTTATTCGACGCTAAAACTGCTACTTATATTTTAAAATATTAACTTTTACTTTTCTAAATATACTTAACCTTAAAGTGTATTATCTGTTATAGTTTACTTAAGTTTATTTCTCATAATAATTACGCTGAGTCAGTTTGTAGATTAAAATTGTGACATTTTTCATTACTCACTTAGACCAATTTTAATAAAAATATGATTACTAAACCATTTCATTCTCATCATAATTTGCGTTTCATAGAAAAAACCTAAATCACCTTACATTAAATAATTAATCACATTTAAATATCCCCTTTTAACAAAGGGCACATAAGACACATATTTACTTCATGTGCTTGATTTGTTGAATAAAACTGGACGACAAATTCAACTAAAACATTTTAACAAAAGAAATTAAACTACAAACATAATTTTTCGCAAAGAAAATGCGCATAAAAGTTTGATTTTATACACTTTGCATAGTAACATGGTCGCTCGACAGTTGACTGGTATTTGATGGTGAAATAACATGTCATATAGAAATACCAGACCGACGTTGCCACGTGATAATGTGTTTCACCCTGTGCGTAATGTCACTTTAATCTTTCGTTTTACTTAATTAAAATAAGAATAAAATAACATTCTTTCATTTATTTATCAATCTTATTCTCTTACATTTTTATCAGTAAGAATAACGCATTTAACAAATTACCATTTAACAGATATATACATATACGCGTAAATGTTGATAAATATCGAATTAACTATTTCGTTTTATAGCTTTTTAATGTGACTCTCGTTGGAACACATCCACACATAAAAGATCCGCTTATAAATAACATTCTTCTATTTATTAAATCGGTTACTTGGTAAGCGTTTGCAATTTCAACGGTGTCACGGTAAAATACATCACTTCTTAAAATCATTCTTGTTTTTTATCTTTAAAGTAAGGTTCTCTAAAAAATAATACCATTACTTTTAATTTAACAGGCTATACATAAACTTCCTCGATATATATATGAAAAAAAATATAGCATAGCTCTAGCTTTAAACTATTGAGCTATTATAAGTTCTTTATGTTACAAAAATAAAACACACACATTAACATATATATATATATATATATATATACATATTTCAATGGAGATGAGTTCAATATGAGTTTTTTTTGTTTACTGCATCCCTATGTAGTTTTTTTTGTAGAACTTTTTGATTTTCTAACGAAATGGAGGAAATATCAGGAATAAACATAAAAAAATCATTTTTTCTGTGAACAATTACTTGTCTCGAAGTTTTTTATTTTGAAAAAAAAATGATCGGTAAGGTGAATAACATCTTGGTCATTAAAATGTAACAAAGTATTGTTAATTCTTGTATATAATCTGTTGTTATATGTAAACAATCATCGAGCTTTCACTGGTAAAAGGTTGGTATACATAGATAATATAAAGTATATGCAAATCGCATTTTAACATGTATATATATATATGTATATATATATATATATATATATATATAGAGAGAGAGAGAGAGAGAGAGAGAAACACGTGTAGCTTATAAAATTTGATATGTTTCCGCAAGTTTTGATTTTCTAATATTACTATTATTTAGGAAAAAACTTTGGTCGGTTAAGATGTTTAAGATCTTTTTTAGGGGAGTAACAGGGCTTGATGTTATGATGTAAACAAATGGGTATAAATAAAAGGAGTCACTGACTGATTTGTGAATATTGGTATATCGGATGAATAAAATAAAGTAGATTTTCCCGTGCAACTTCAGACAGTATAGGAAAATAACCAACGACTTAATATGCTATTTTTTCACTAACAACCATTTCTTTTCATTATCACAATAACAATTTGAATTCAAAAATAGTTTTAAAAAATCAACAACACAATTCCTGCTAGCGATTACAACAATGATTTAACATTCAATTTTCACAGCATTATTTTACTTAATAGTTTACTTTAAACTTTATTTTATAACAGTAAACTCAATATAAGTCTGATCATCAAAATGTGAACTGTCACTATTGGAGAATTGAACGACTTTTTTTATCGCACGCACACTTTAACATTTGCTCTCCTAAATGACTTTTTCTAAATTAGAACGAAATTAGTTTATTTTTGTGAAGCGACACCCCCGCTTTTTGGGGGGAGGGTAGGTCAAGATTTTCTGTGTGGCTGAATTGCCACATTTTTTATAATACTCTCTATGCTACGATTGCTACCACCTATTCTGTCTGTCTGCCTGTCTGTCTGTCTGTCTGTCTGTTTCTCACTTTCACCCTATATCTCTCCTATATTAGTTTATCTTCTTATCCGGTTTAAACTTACGACAAAACATCTGGTGTTGCTGTTATGTAAAGCACAGATGTAGCTGACTTGGCATATTTTTATAATAGTCTCTATGCTACGATTGCCATTTCTCTCACTACCCTTTCTCTCTCTCCCCCCTCTCTCACTCTCTCTCTCTCTCTCTCTCTCTCTCTGTCACTCGCCTACAGTCTCTCCTTTTTTATCCAGTTTAAACTTACGGCAAAACGTCTGATGTCGTTGTTATGTACAGTACAGATACTACACTTTGAAATATTTATTTGCAGAAAATATTTTAAAAATACATTTAAATCAAATTAGGCACTAGACCATCAAAAGTGTGAGAAATAAGAGTCGTAAAAATTAATTGGAATACAACAAGGAGTGAGGAAAAATAAAAAAAAATTAAAAAAATTCAGTGAGTGGCACTCTCCACTAACCCTTTTTTACAATAGACCGTTCACTGTTTTTCGGTTTGTTCAAAACGGAAAACAAGCGTATCAATCTCTAAATAGGAGTGGGGTATAAGTGGAAGAAACTAGAGAACGGGGGATGGTATTTTGGGAATGAGTGGTGTCTTTACAAGATTAATGCAATTTGGGAAAGGCTGAGGACAAAAAATGAAAGTGGGGAGTGGGTATCTTGGAAGATTTCTATTACCAGGGGGTTAATTCATTCACTTGACTAGCTGGAAGTTTTAACTTACTCGAAGGACTAGGGCATCACAGAACCAGGAGCCGAGTGCACCATACTCAGGCAGGGAACATGTAAAATTTGATCTCCGCCAAAAGGCTAACTAAGCATAAAAAAGCATAAGAATGACTAAGATGGGTTGCTTGATACTCTAATATTTACTTTTTAAAGTTAAATAATTCTTTTCGATTTCCCACGGGCAACGCCAGGACACGGGGCTTGCTAGTTAATAAATATGCTTGTATCAGTTGCTATGTTTATAAAAGAGAGTGCTCAATATCGCTGATAGAGATTATGTAGATCTGATTTTAGCGATATAGTCAGCAGTACATGGTTAAAGGCAGTTTGTCACCTTGCGTTCTTAATACCACGTGGTTGGTTTCCCCGTGGTTACTGTTCCTATATAGGTTAGTCCAGGGAAAGGGGAACCCGATTTCACTTTGCTTAATTTACTCTGGCGTGCTATTATTTGTAGCTACATTTGTTTTACTCCTTTTTTAAATTTCGGTTCGTATATTTGTAAACTTATATATTTTCTACTTTAACTATATTTTATTTTATTTAGTTAGCCTTTTGTTATTTATTTGTATTATTTATTTATTATTTATTCATTGTCTATATATTTATTTTAAATTTAGTCATTTATATTTTCTTATTTGTTTATTTATTCTAGCTTGTTGAATCCACGCAAAAAAATGGCAGAAAAACACTTTGAATAAAAAAAATTAATGTGGTGTCAGACATGTCATTTAGATCGTGTCCAACCATAGATTAGAAAACAATTATGATTGCACGCTGAACATGATACAGCGGGTCGCTGTTAGTCTAAGCTTGTATGTCTATGTTATACTCTATTATACGCGTAATTAAAAATTATTTAAAGAAAATACGAAGATTAGTATATTTGGCTCCTGTGAAATATGAGGAATTGTCCTCGTGTGCGTATATATATATATATATATATATATATATATATATATATATATATATATATATATATATATATACTGTATGTGTGAACAGTAGCTACATTTTAAGTATAAATTTACGTCACAAACTGATATTTATTTGTACGTATTATAATCTATGTTATCATTTAACATCTCTGTCTGTCTGTTTGTCACTTATAGGTTCCAAAACTACTCTACAGAATTACTCCAAAGTTGTTACAAAGTAAGTTTGAGGTGTGAGGTGTAGCATGTAGCGTGCAACAGGCTGAATCTACTACTACTACTACTACTACTACTACTACTACTACTACTACTACTACTACTACTACTACAACGATGACTACTACTACTACTATTACTACTAAAACAGTAGTGTTGAAAGTATTTAATGTTTGTCATCAATAATTGATGTACCGTTCATTAGTTTAGGAGATTAAAAGTTTTCTGGGAGCGGGTTTATGTGAGCTAGACATAATGTGCCCATGTTACTCATCGGGTTGCCGAGAATATATATCTAAAAATTCATAATGATCGATTTATAAAAAAAACTTTAAAAAAATAATTTACCATTTACAGCAAAAATAATAATGGACACGTTTACCGAAGTAAAAGTGTTAAACGACATATTCGAAAATCTATAATGACTAATCCATTAGTTTAGGAGATTACTTTGTACATATATATATATATATATATATATATATATATATATATATATATATATATATATATATATATATATATATATATATATATATATATATATAGTCCTGGAAGTCTTTCAACCTATACGGAAAAAACCCTTTAGTCCCAAGTCCTTCGTTGGAAAACTCCTTTTCTTGCAACCATTGCATTAGTTTGCTTCAAAGAATTGACGCTACTCTTAATATTATTATAGGGATCATAAGTTGTTTACCATGAAAAACTGTTTCGGGAATTTAAAAACGAAACAGTATTTTATCTCATGTGTATATACATACCGAACTTTATATATATATATATATATATATATATATATATATATATATATATATAGATATATAGGTAGATAGATATAGATATGATACTAAAGAATAATATTTTGATTCGCTACTGATACATGTGGTTTCAGGAGGTATGAGAAGTATTGCACTTTCGGCTCACGAATACTACGTCACTTCCGTTTATCAATCAGTGATTTAATGGTGGATATATGGCTCAACCTTCGTTAATAAGGCCTGTCTGATCGGAAATAACATCATACACTTTGGTGCAGGCGAGACATGCCGAAAAGTCAAGCTGTCGATAAGAAATTAAAGCTTTCAAAAAAGTTTGGAAAACTTTAATAATTCTTTAAAAAAAGAAAAGAAACACACTCCGAGGTATATTTAAACCGAAGTTCATACAATATCAATAAAAAAAAACAAGAATTAATTAAAATGAATAGTTAACTTGTGGTTTGTTGCTGCGTAAAGTAAATAAACATGTCTCCTGAATTCTAATGAGTATAATTTATTTATTTTTATTGTTAAAAATCTGAAAAAAATTTCTGTATCGACAGTATTAAAATGTAAACAT
>OY744520.1:138846091-139013591 GCA_963556195.1 Sepiola atlantica
CCCCTTCATGCCAGACCTTATCAAACGCTACTGTCCTAGCTTAACCTGCCTTGTCAAGTGTATAGTATATGCTTTCAAAGACAGTTGTTATGATATCTGCATTAGATCGTTCTTGCCTAAATCCATACTGACAGTCAGAAAGAAGTTTAGCGTTAACGAGGTGTCGTACTATCGCTATATTGATTACGGATTCAAAGATTTTAGGGAGATTATTCTGAGGATCAGTTCTATCTCCAAAATGTTTGAAGACTGATACCACAGAGGCAATTTTCCAGCTATCAGGGAAGCAAGATTCAGTGATTAATTTGTTGTAGAGTTTTGAGAGGGCAGGGACCAATATAGCAAATAATTTCTCTATTACTATGACTGGTATAAGATTAGACCCACACGCTTTGGATGTGTCAAGGTTTTTTATTGTCCCTTACTTGAGATGGAGTGATGGCTAGGTTTTAAAGTGTGGCGTCAGTCCGCAATGGAAATTTAACGAGGGGTGGTTTGCTTAGTCCAAAGTTGAGTTTAAGGCGAAACGCTGGGCAAGCCTTATCAGTTGCCGTGCAAACAACATTATTGTGGTTTTATAGCGCGAGAATTGTCGATTGCCCATTGTTCAACGCCCTATTGTAGACTTTCCAGAAATGGCGAGTACCTAGTTTCCGTGATAAAATGCGTTTTCTGGTTATCTCTGTATACCTTCTCTTTGCTTCACCTATCACTCCTTTACAATTATTTCTTGATTCTATAAACTTCTGTCTATTCGCAGTTGACTTATGTCGACCGAATTGTCGGAATACTTGCTGCCTCTAGCAATAGCAGCTACACATTCCGAGGTGAACCATCCGGGAAAGTGAGGTTTGCTGAAGAATTTTCGCATAGGGGCATATGCTTCAATGTCAGCCTGCTCGTAGTACTTCGTCGTTTTGAGCAACGGCTCAGCAGCTTTGGAATGAGTTTTTAGGGTGATATCAATCATTACCACAACGTGATCAGCGTTCTCGAGCGGGCTATGGGCGCTCGTCACACAAGCCTCGGGCAGTGAGGTCAAGAACAGGTCGAGAAATGAGGCTTGCTGGTTCACACGATCATGGAAGCGGGTCGGAAAAGTAACGTTTAAGTCGAAGTTCTTAATTAAGGAACCCCTTCCTTGGGCTAACACTTAGTCCTTATTTTTTTTAACATAGTTCACCTCAAAAAAGTTTTGGGGTCATACTAAATTTGGAGCTGTGCATAGATATTCGAGTATTCCATTAAAGGTTTCCTTTACCTGTCAAACGTTGAGTTAGTAAAGAAGTTAAGGACATTAATTTTCCCCTCCCTAATAGACCAGTTTACTATGTTATAGTATATATTTCTTATAGTCTCTTAGTCTTACCGGATTCCAAGACAATAATTAATCTAGTCTGGTGGAGTATCCAGTTGTGCTGTTACTTGAGGTAACATTACTTTTAGGTGTACCATTCCTCGTATAAGCCAGTGTATAGGCGTATCGAAGGGATCTTATTATTGCAACGAATACTATGTTATTTTGAATATTTTGTCAGGGTTTACTTATAGAGGAAGTATACCCATGTCAGGTTGTGTTGACAAACCCCTGTACATAGAGACCGAAGACACTCACGGATGGTTCTAGTAGGTAATTCAACCTCTCCAAGTAGGTAATTCAAACTCACCAGTTGGTAATTAAAACTCTGTGTTCGTGTGTGTGGAGGAAACATTGATGAAAAAAATATTGAAACGTAACACTACGTCCGGCTTATACCACACGTGTTTCTGCTTCATTTTCTTTTCTGATGGATCCTTTCAGGAAATAGGATTGATAATTAGCATTTTACGTAGAAATAGATTGCATCTTAAACTAGCATATTGTGTGCATAATTGATTAAGTGAATGTAATTCGAATAAGTTGTTAAATTGAAATAAATGCAAATGTATATGCACACACACACACACACATATATATATATATATATATATATATATATATATAAATATATATATATATATATATATATATATATATATAAGCGTAAATGTGTGTATGTTCATGTCGAAAGAAAACTGCTAATTTTGGTTTCTGTATTTCTTGTTTCGACAGTCAAAGTTGTGCATTTTTTTGTTTGATAACTTGTATTTTTTCATCTATTCTATGTCAATACCTTTTTGCTTTTTTCTTCTTTTATTTTTGTCCCTCTTCACCTCTGTCTTCTTCTCTCTCCTCTTCTATCACATTTTCTTTTTTGTTCTTCTCCTTTTTCATCCTCTTCTTTTTTATCCTTCTCATCCTCCTTCTTCTTTGCTCATTTTCTTTTTTCTCCTTCTTCTTTTCTCCTTCTCCTTGTTTCTTTTGTTTTTCTTATTTTTTCTCTTCTTCTTCTCGTCCGCCTTTTTCATTCTCTCCTCCTCCTCCTTCTCCTCTTTCTCCTCTACATTTTCATCCTCCTTTTACTTCTTATCATCCTTCCTCCTTTTTTTCTTTCTCATTCATCTTTTTCTTCTTCTTTTCTCCCCCTCCTCCTTATTTTCTCTTTTAATTTCTTCTTCTTCTTCTTCTTCTTCTTCTTCTTCTTCTTCGGTTTCCTCCTATTTCTTCTTCGTTTTCTTCTTCTTTTTCTATAATTAAACCTCTTTTCCGTTAGCCTCCTCTGCTAAAAGCATATCATTATGTTCATCGTTTATTTCGTTATAGTATCATTTATTTGTTTGTTTTGGCTGTTCTTGTAGATTAAGATCTCACTCAGTATGGCAAGAGCAAAAAAAAAAGCCCCTTAACATCTGGCTTCTTCTACCTTGTGTCCCTCTGTCAGGTTGTCACCGCAGGACGCCATCAACGGCATCTCTCCGAGCATGTCATTAGCAATAAACAACAAATGTCGGCTAAAACATGAAAGGGATACAAATAACTACATAAACAAAATACATAGCAGCGATAACACATTGACCTCTTTATTTTTTGGCGAAAGTCTACAGTAATGAGAAAACAAAACAACCGAATAGAATCAGTTATTCAGACTCAATCGTTTTCGTAAGGACACGGGTTGGTGCTTTGTACGGTGGTTATATCACAATCAGACACCGCTCTTCATCCGATCATAATGTTATATAGCCGATGAGGGTATGTATGCTGTTGGCTTCCAGTTCTTGTGAGTCAGGGTGTTGCCTGATTTACTCTCTCGAGCACGTAGATGGAACATCTTCCTGCACGAGAAAGGAGCCACCCAACCTTCAAAATATAATCTATTAACTATATAGGATATTCACTTCCTTTATCTGAGAGTTTCTTCAAGGAAAGAAGCTATTAGAGTAGACAATGTTTCGGCATCAAGGGACCTCTACAGTGAATGGATAAGATTTGGCAGCTAGTGTGAGGGGTCGGGAGTATTTACGCTGAAGAGGGTATAAGTACAGTAAATTCATCGGAGCACATTTCATGGAAGTACTTGTAAAACAAGCACTGGGATGCAACATTGCAGCGATGCGACAGGGGCTGGAGCTTAATAGACAGTGCAGCACCTATTCGGTTGCAAAATCAGTTTTGCACTTTAAGAGAAAAGGAGACTAGTAGTTGATGCAGCAGCCCAGATGTCTCAAGTATATTCAATGCACGGGCGATTTTCAGAGGGACTGCGAGATATAAAGCCGTTACCTAACATAACTTTGCATTATTATCTTTCTACAGTAACCGTAAAACTGCGATTCATCTAACTTCAAATACCTTCTATATCACATGATGTTTAAAACTAACCAACACGCTATTTACCTTCATAATCAGTCGACCTATTAATTCGATCACCATTTAACTGTAAAAGCCAAGTATTATCAAAGTAATATGTTACATGCTATTTAAAGGAACGTCTGTAACGTGTTAGGTTGGTGTTATTATCTTGAGAGTGCGGATGATTGTACGTAGCACGTATGAGTGGCGTGTCAACTGTTCGCATAATGACATGTTGTGAACCTGTATGCGTGCGTTCACTTTAGTTTATGATAAGTAACATGTTTATTTGTTGGAAGTTATAAAATATACTCGTGTTCTCAGGTTGAATGGCAGACTTGCAAAATGAGATATATTACTCCGAGAAATAAAGTATAAATCCCACCCACACAGCCCTTTAGCTAAAGTCATAAAATGGGCACACCTTGCCTGGAGAGCCACCAAACTTCAACTGATTGCCAGCTCTCCCAGAAACCCCAACTTCTTGACATCTCCAGAAGGCTAACACACTTCCCCATCTCCTAGTATTCTTAGCGTTTCTTCCGTCGTTCTTACTGGTCACCATTCAACCACCTCGGGTCTGACTGCTGGATACATCTATTAGAAATAACTACCAGACAATCTACTCAGGGGGGTATTATCATGGAGACAATCTATGAACATCACTATCTGGTTTCAGCATGGTTTTATGTTTTTAAGAGGCACTTATTTCATTTCAAAGTGAAATAAGATTATGGGTTACCCCTGAATACAAAATCAGAGATGTTTTTAAATACCTCTGCGCACCCGTATTGTTTCCTTTGATTGAGCTGCTAACACCTGCAAAATTTGCGATTCGCATGCACCACTAAAACCTGCAGCCTACTATAGTGTTGTGGACTGATCCAGATTTACCCATAGTGACAGGATCGATTCTTCAGGTCACTATAAAGTCGACACCTTTACCTATAGATTGTATTTGCGACTGACTTATTGTATATATTAAGTATTATGAATATATTGCTTATTCCCTCTATTCCTGTCTTGTGTACTTCGATACAACAAATTGGCGACGAGAGATTTAAAATCCGGTTTGTTAACACATTACAAATTAATGATCCTCAATTAGGACTCACAGGAAAAATTATTTGTTTTATTATAACTAATTAGTAATATTTGTAAAAAACAGAATTCCCCCAAACAGTGGATTTGAACCCCGGACGGTAACATTACAAAGACACAAGGAATCGCTTCTCAAGTAAGAACAACTTTTTGTTTTGCCAAAAGAAATTGCCAACTGAATTGGTTTTACAATTTGACAGTGACCTCTTGAAAGGATTTGAGAAAAAAATATTGTGTTTTCATTGTATTTGGACTGTTTCCTTTTATAAAAGGCTACAGCGTATTTTAACAAACTGTTGTCTGAAAAAACAAAACAAAATTTTTTTTTTTAAATGGAATTGCAGCAAACTATGGTCCAATTTTTAAAAGTACAAGTAGTACAACAACAAAGAGGTGACAGCAAAAGAATGACGAAAGGTTTGAAAAATGTTAGAATTTATTGTCCAGCGAACACAAGAAACAAAGCAAGTAGGATTTTTTTTAACCAGATACAGTTGCAAATTCGATTGGAGAATTCACGTATGACCCTAAAAATAATTCTATTTTTGTCTGCCTACTTTCGGAAGTTTGCCGACATTTTCAAGGAAGAATGTTCAGAATGGTCGCAAGAAAAAAAGTTCGCCTACTTAATCAAAAATTAAACCCAGCATGCCTGTACCGGAGAGTAAGAGAGGCAGCCGACTGCTGTGGACCAAGACGCTTGTCCGTGGCGGTCGAATAGAAGACGTCTTGTTTGCTGTTTGTGCAGAGGAGAGCTGCGGCCGCGAACCCGGAAACGCCCATTCACGAAAAGTTTAATTAATTTTTGTTTTTTAAGACGAAACGGCGACGGGCGGCTTTGGCGTTTCATTTGCATATGTGAGATGTCGCTACTATAAGAAGCACGAAAAAACGTGAGTTAGGTGATTCGTTGGGAGGTGATCGCGAACAGAAGAAGAAGAAAGAAGAAGAAGAAGAAGAAGAAATTGCCGCATTTATTTTTGTGAAACGTTGTGTTGACTCGTTCAAGCTATCTCGGCGTTAATATGACAAGCAAGCAGTTCGACATTCGATTATTCCAGAGTTTAGTGGGACTGTCACTGATCTCCCGATAGTAGAATGGATAGAACAGGTGGAACTTGTTTGTGAATTGTGCGAATTTTACGAAGTGGCGCGAGTTTTTCTCTTACGGTTAAGAGGGGGCGTTCTTGCTGTGTATAGACAGCTAAGCAAGGAACAGAGGATATATATAAATCATGTGAAGCTGGCACTTATAACTGCGTTTACAACTGATTCATTTGTGGCATATGAGGACTTCACGACGCGACGGCCACAACCCGGTGATACTGTAGATGTGTTTGCCCTCTTTGTTGGAGAGATACTCCCAGAAAAATTGATTGTGTGCGCTTTTGTAGCAGGACTGCTGAGTCACGTAAGGCAACATCTTCAGGCGTCGTCGAGAATGGATGACATGACTCTAGGGCAGATTTTAACTAGAGCACGAGCTATCATGGCAGACGAAAACTGATTAGTTGCGGCAGCTGTACAACCGGTTCAGCATAATACTAATCGGACGTTACTCACTGTGTCGGCTAATGGTAGCATTAAATGCTATAAATGCTCTGGTCCAAACTACTTCGCAAGAGACTGCCAGTATCAGCATGGTGAAAGGCGTAATGGCCCCAGATACAAATCGTGAGGAAAGATGCAGTGCTACAGATGCCAGAAGATAGGCCACATGGCATCTGAGTGTTCCGGAAACGAAAAAGGAAGTGAGATATCAGCGCCAGTTTCTCCTCAGTTAACTTAAGAGAGGCGCTCCCTACTGTTGAAAAGTGGATCGATTGGAAGAAACGCAGAGCTTTGGTGGATTCTGGATCAATATGTAGTCCTCGGAGTCGTCAGAAATCTAACATCATGACCGCTGACGGCGAAATTATCCACAGTCGTAGCGTTGAAACCAATATAAGTCCTATAAACGTCGATGTCTTGGTTGTGGACAGTAAACAATTAGGTTTCGACATGCTGCTTGGGATGGATGTTATTAAAATGCTGGGTGGAGTCAGCATTGACCAGTCTGGCGAAGCCATCTTCTACAAAACGAAACCTCGTGTTTGCACTGCGATTAAGATAGAGGAACCTGATTTTAGCGCTGTGTTTGACGAACAGGCTAAGGTGTGGACGGCATCGTAGAAGTGGTCAGGTGATCACCCGCCTGGTAAACTTAACAACAGGGTGCTCGAATACTCAGTGCCCACTCAAATCCGGCAAGACTATAGACATGAGCTACGGACATGGCTGGATAATCGATAGCTATTTCCCTATCCTGAAGAAAAACTAGGGCCCCCAAAGGACCTAATTCCGCTAATGGCAGTCTTCCAGCAAAACAAATCTAAGGTACGACCAGTTCTAGATTTTCGCGAACTGAATGGGCACGTTGATGCCTATACTGCGCATGCAGACGTCTGTGCACACAAGCTGAGAGAGTGGCGAACAAAAGGCTCCAATGTGTCAGTGCTCGATCTACGGAGGCCGTACTTACAGATCCATGTGCATCAATCTATGTGGCCATACCAGACTGTTATATCAGAGGGGGAACAGTACTGCTTGACACGCATGGGTTGGGGCTCAATGTAGCCCCAGCCATTATGCGAGCCATCGTAAATGCTGCATTGTTAAAAGACGACGCTATTAGGCGGGCAACATCAGCATATATCGATGATGTTTTTATAGACGAAAATATAGTATCCGCAGCTAAAGTGAGGCAGCACTTGGCCAACTTTGAGCTGGTAAACAAGGAACCTGAGCGGTTGCAGGACGGTGCGCGAGTATTTGGCATGAAAGTGTGGGGGAGAGTGCAATATTATGAGATGGAAACAAGGTAACGAGATCCCAAGTATGCCACACAGCATCACTCGACGTGCTGCGTTCTCTTTGTGCGGAATACTAGTCGGGCACTTCGAAGTTGGTAAATGGATCAGAAGGGCAGCAGCGTTTATTAAGAGGAGAGAAATGGCAGTCACCGAGGGCTGGGACAATGAGGTGGATGATGTTTCATTGACCACGATGATGACAAACATCGTTGCGAGAGTGCACGAAAGAAGCCCCGTGCCAGGCAAGTTATGTTTGACGGTCGTGAAGTCGATGTCTGCGTTGACGCAAGCTCTTAAGCGACCGGGTGTCACTGGAGCAGAATGGAGCTGTGATGGAAGATGCAAGTTGGTTACGCAAGGCGAACAATGCACAACACATAAATCTGGCAGAGCTCGATGCTGTACTAAAGGGTGTTAATATGGCACTGATGTGGGAAGCACCCATATTGCATCTTTTTACCGACTCTGCTTGCGTGTACAAATAGATAGCGGGCACTATTACGGGAAAATCCAGGGTGCATACTAAAGCAGCGAGCGAAATGCTAATAATACGACAACTCGGTGCGCTTTTAAGCTTGTTAAAGAGTACGGGTTGTCAGTAGACATTAACCTGACGCGCGTACCGCAGCGGTGGCTTGATTTAATCAGAAAGGCAGCTGAACACCAGAGCCATGTATGCACTACATTAACAAGCAGGCCAGAATCCAACCAGATAAGGTCATCCGTCATCAAAGTGGTCACCTAGGCATAAAAAGGACGTTGTACTTTGTTAGGCGGGTCGACCCCACGATTTGTGAGTCATCTGTTAAGACAGTAGTTAAAGAGTGTAAAGAGTGTTAGTCGAATGATCCGCCGTTCACGCGCTAGCCGAGGGGCAACTTAGACGTCGGCGACACCTGGTATCGAGTGGGGATAGACATAACTTACTACCAGGGAAGGCACACTTATTGACTGTGGGCCCACGCGGTTTTCTGTTTGGCGTTGTCTAAGACGGCAAGACGCAGCAAGCATCGTCGACCAACTGAAAGTCATATTTTACGAGCGAGGGCCACCAACTAAGATACTTACTGACAATGACCCAGCATTTTGTAGTAAGACTTTTAGAGACTCTGTAAATGAGTGGGAGTTCGACTGCGATTTCGCTGTGCCCGCATACCATCAGGTAATGGTATTACAGAACGGTGCCATCGAAGTGAGAAACGGATTGCCGCAAGAAAATTGTGATCAGTGATGAAGGCAGTTTACTGGTATAATGTCACCCCGAAGGACGATGTGTCACAACTAACTGTCCCTGCCAACATGATCCATCGTTACAAGGTCAGACTGAAGGACATTGACGTGCTGCCCCCTAATGAGCCCGAACAGCAACACCTGATGTACAAGGTGGGAGATCGTGTTTGGACAAGAATCCCGAATGGACAGTGTACATCCTCTTACACAGTTGGACGCGTTACGGTGGTGATTAGCTCACAGAATGTCCTCATTGATGGGATGCCTCGGCACGTAAAAGACCTACGTCCCGTTATCGGCCTGACTGCGTCAGAAAGTGGAAGTGACAGCGAGCCGTCCACTCAAAGTTCACGAATGATAACGATGAGCAGAGCGAACAGCCCCATGCCCAGCACAAATGTATCGGATGATTCTTCTGCAGACGAGTCATCCGAAGAGGAAGCTGTTGTCGCATCACAACGACGAGAGGCGGACAGTCCCACGTCTGGTACAGATGCATCGTATAACTTCTCCGCATACGAGCTATTTGAAGAGGAAGTTGTAGCTATATTACCGCGGAGAAGCACCAGGCAAAAAAGACCTGCACCGGGTTACCACATTTGTGATCATGAGATCATGAGGGAGTGGAGCGGAGAGCATTAGAGGCAGCCGACTGCTGTGGACCGAGACGCTTGTCCGCGGCGGTCGAAAAGAAAACGTTTGGTTTGCTGCTTGTGCGGAGGAGAGCTGCGGGCGCGAACCCGGAAACGCCCATTCACGAAAAGTTTAATTTACATTTTTCTTTAAAGGAAACGGCGGCGGGCGACTTTGGTGTGCTCATTTGCATATGTGAGATGTCACTACTATAAGAAGTACGAAAAACGTGATATGGCGAGATTCGTTGGGAGGTGAGCGCGAACAGAAACCGAACAAGAACAAGAACAAGAACAAGAACAAGAACAAGCGCAAGAAGAAAGTACCAAGGTTACCGGGCGAAATTTAATTTGATGAATCTGCAAATCCTGACAAATGTCTTTGGCAAAAAATGGTCCCTTTTACATATATGTTGGTAATGTTTAAACCTAACAGAAAGAGACGACGAGGATTTTTTTAGCTATGAAATAGAGAACGCCAGCAGTTTAAACTGAAAGAACTGACTGCAGACAGATTGCGATGTCTAATTTTCGTGCAGGGATTAACCGCAAGCAATAATTCTGAAATAAAGGCGAGAATCTTGACGAAGTTGGAACAGGACCCTAATTTTACGTTGCAAACGATTGTTGACGAATGTAATAGAATCGTAAGCATGCGACACGATTCAGCGAAGATCTAAGAAAAATACGTCCGATATGCCAGAAGAGATGGCTAAAAAAGGAGAAATTTGAAACCTATTCGTCGCTACGCAGAGAGCATACACAGGTGGAAAACCAAAACATGGGAAACACATACAAAATCGGAAACCAGACACATGTCCTTCGTGTTTAGGATTTCATATAAAAGGCAAAATTTGTTATTTTTGTGAAAAATTTGGATACGTAATGCATGTGTAGAGAAAAAACGTTAGGCGCTAAGAATTTTGTAAATGCTGTAATTTCCAGGAAAATGGCGGCGGCCACTATGTAAGAAAATTTGTTGATATAAAAATCAACAACAAAAATATTCGTTTTCAGATAGACACTGGTAGCGACTTGTCTATTATCAGTGTACACTACTGGAAAAAAATTGGAAAACCAACATTGGTTCGCAGCGAAAAGGTCGCTACAGGAGTAACTGGCAGAAAGCTGAATTTCATAGGGGGATTTATGTGCAACATTTTTTTTGGAAGTAAGACGTGTAAAGCTAAAGTCGATGTGCTGGAAAATACTTTGATTTATTCGGTACCGACTGGCTGACTTTATTTGACTTGTGGAATACACCGATAAGCTCATTCTGCAACTGGGTAAAGGTAAGGCCCCGTCCCCAAACACAAATAGTAAAAGTAAAAAACTTAAGACTTTTAAAAAAAATTCCCAGATATATTTTCACAAGGTTTGGGCAGATGCATAAAACGGAAGTAAAATTGGAGGTAATGGAAAATGCTTCCCCAGTTTTCAAACCAAAGTGTAGTGTGCTCTATGGAGCTTTAGAACTGATAGACCAGGAGCTCAATTGCCTAGAACAAACGAGGGTACTTAGAAAAGTACGATATTCAGAGTGGTCTTCACCCACGGTTTACATAAAAAATTAAAAAATATATTCGTGTGTGCGCGGATTTCTCAACAGGCTTGAAATATGTACCTGAAAATGCATGAATATCCAGAAGATCGTTTTGCCCGTTTATATGGCGGATAAATTTTCTCGAAATTGGATCTATCAGATGCGTATCTGCAAGTAGAAATCGGGGAAGAGAGTACGAAATTTCTCACTATCAATACGCATAGAGGGTTGTGTTATTGTCTACGTTTTGGAGTGAAAGTAACACCAAGTTTGTTCCAAAAAATAATGGATAACATGTTAGTGGGTTTGGATTACGCTATGGCGTACTTGGACGGTAACTTGATCCACACATTTAACATAAGAATGAAGTTTTTAAGAATATCGTTGAATAGCGAGGATTAATGCGAATTTTTTTATGTCCAAAATAAAATATAGAAGACAAATTATAAACGAAAAAGGCAGAAGACCCGATCCAGAAAGGTCTAGTGCAATTAGAAATATACCCACACCGATAAATGTTGCTGAATTGCAATCATTTCTAGGTCTTGCTCATTATTATAATATATATATATATATATATATATATATATATATATATATATATATATAAATATGCATGATTCACGTTCCCCGTTAGAAAAATTGTTAAAATAGATAAACAATGGCAATAGATACAAAATTGCCAGAAAGCTTTTCAAAAGATTAAGGATGTGCTTACATCAGAACTTTTTCAGAATTTCAGCATCATTAGTAAAGGCAACCCAGAGATCCAGAAAGGTCAGGCATGATTTTGTGTTATCCGTGTGTACGTACGTACGTATGTGCCACCCTGTATCTCATCAACTATTTGATGGATTCAGCTGATTTTTGGCAGAGATAGAGGGTCTAGTTGATGTCATTTTAATTTCAGTTTACCATATACCTCAGTTTTCCATAAAATTCCAAAAAACCTTAGAAGAGGTAAATCTTTCATTGGAGTGTGAAATAGAGTAGAGGACCACGTTCGCAGTTAATATCCTTAAATCAACGCCAGTCGGATTATTTCGTTCACAATGTGACTTGCATGCATTTACTGAATATAAACTAAGCACGCGCATGACTGAATATATTCCAAAATTTAGTTTTGTTTTTAATCCTTGTTTGTCAGTTCATGTAGTTGACTGTACCATATCTTTCATGGGTTCGTTTTCGAAATTATCGCCCCCAGCTGATATAATTTGGTTAGAAGTTATAATAACAAAGATAACCAGAGTGTAAGGTCTTTAAAAGTATATGATTATTACAACGTATATCTTGTAAAAAAACAATAGCACTACCGGTAATCCAATAGGAGTCACCTAATACACTCAAATACCGTTGAATACAGTCCACCATACATACTACTGTTCGTAGTATACTACAGACTAGTACACTTATTAGACTTGAAGGGAGTCGGGTATCTCATTACAACACTAATGAATCATAAGTTTGCAAAAGGTCATGTTCCATCATTTTGTAACCTAAAAGAGACCAGAAAAACAAATCATCAAATCGTTTACACTAGATATTGCCGTTATTACTCACATTACGTAACTCATATCATCATGGACAGGTTGACGATATTATGGTGCATGGATATAAATGATAGAAGAACCTTATAATAAATGTGTAATGCAGATCGTAAAATCAGGTCGAGATCTGCTGACCTAAGAGAAAGATTAAATCTGGAAAGTATAGGGAGAAACAGGAAGCTTCGTTGGTGTTGTCAAACTGAACGGATAGATAGGAGTTCCTGGGTTAGACGACATAGAACAGTTTAGCTAGCAGGGTCAGTTGGAAGGTAAAGTCAGGAAGGAAATATGGACGGAAGTGATGAGAATAGATTTGCGAAAAAGAGGGATAAATAAAGACCTATAGCTTACTTTGAAAGTCAATTTTAAAAAAACACACAACACATGCTAGTATGTAAAACGGACGTTAAACGGAATATGATAATGAAATAATGAGTGTGGGTGATTGGTTTAGTAGATGTACAACAAATGAGGTAGTAGGGGCAGTTGGAAGGGGAAAACTAAGGAAAACTTTGGAGAGAATCAAAAGAATGGGCTTGCGAGAAAGACAGATAAATAGAAACTTGGGCAAGGATAAATTAGCTAGGGTGTTAATTACAGACGTTAAACTGAATATGATGATGATGATAATGATAATAATTTGGGTATTACATGAATCGTAAAACATGGGATCGCATTAATGAATTAATCGTTTTGAATAAGTATTGAGTTTTCGAATTAAATAACACGATAAGAGTTTATAATACCGCCAATCATAACAACTTCACCGATCGTCTTCTCTTGTATATTTGTATTATAAAACCCCAAATGTTCTATAAACTAAAGCTACGAAGAACCCCAAATTAAAGTGTGGATCGTTCTTCATATACGATTATACACTTTCCGTTGAAAATTGACGGAAAAAAATCATCCTTCGTCAGTGTTCGCACTAATATTCATATTTATATAAAATAACGTCTCAATCGGCGAAGTTAAAAAAGAAATACGCAAGAAAGAAATGTGTTAAACTGGAAAATTTAAAAAAAGGAAAGACAAACGTATGAATCAGTATAAAAAGCAGAAAGAAAAAAGAAAGAAAACATTTTATTATGGAAATAGATTTTTGCTTTCTCGATTCTCTTAAATACTTGAAATAAATTCGTTAAGCAGTTTTTAGTCGCTACTTTTTGCGTGACGGGGTGCATACTGATAGAGGTAAAAATAAAACCCCACATTTGTCTCCATTATAGAGTGGTGGATGTTCATCTGACATTGATTAGGATATGCATTTAATGCATAATAGTCGATGCAACTGAGATTCACGTGGTCATAATTGGATCCTAGGAAAGCCAGTACATGATGTGCTGGCGTAATCCACTCGCTAAAACACGCGAGTTATGCGACCTCCCAAAGTGAAGTATATATCACGCTTCTATTTATTTAAATCCAACCTATGTTACAATGTATCCGATGCATAACTGCCGATGTAAGCGTGTGGTAGCCGAGCCTCGTTGCTTATAGTCGGCGTCCAGGTGTTTAACTGACGAGTTGGAACCGATTCTCGTCGCTAAAAGTAGGTTTTGTTTACATTTCTCATTTCGTTTGACGATGTTGATCAACTATCCTCTGTTTTGTAATAGAATCTGCAGTTGAAGACACGAAGTGGGAAATCGGTGGTATCGTAAAGATGAGCTGTGGAGTAAGCGTAAAAGTAATTCAAGAAGACATGAACAAAATATTTGGAGAAATGACAGCATCATGACATCTTCAATGATTGTTAAAGACTTCGCTTCAGAATGCAAAATTCAAAAGAATATGAGTGTGCGATGTCGTGTTAAACACATTCAGACATTTCTTTTAAATAACTCAGTCACTGAGAGTGAAACAAGCGAAATTATAAAAATATGCGCAAACGTTTTAGTTTGTAAAATCCTGTATCTAAATGTGAGTGGATCCATGTTAATTTCCGTTAGGCTATTTACCATATACTTTCATAACACAAAATATATGCTTAAATATACCTTAGTTCTGAGATTGAGTTACGTTTGAAAACAAATTTTGTTTTAATTTTTCAAGATACCCTTAATAACTGTAAAAGTCACCCATCTCTCTCTCAGCTATCTTCATATACAGGGTGTTTCAAAAGTCTTGGGAACATAACGATTTTTAATAACTCAAAAACTATTAGGAGTTGAAAAATGAAATTGGTACCGTTGAAAAGGTTAAAGTTTCAAGTTTTGTGGGGAATCTTCAAAGTTGCTCAATATGAGCATCATTCGTCACACGGCAGACATCTAGTCGATAGTCCATTTCCTGCCAAACGCGTTCCAGCATCTTGACGTCAATGGTTCCCACAACTGCCGTTACTCGAGCCTTTAGTTCGTCAATATCTCTTGGAAGGGGCGGCACATAGACTTGTTGCTTGACAAAGCCCCAAAGGAAAAAGTCACACGGGGTAAGATCTGGAGACCTAGGAGGCCAGGGCATGAGAACGTCATCACCTCGCCCAGATCTCCCAATCCATCTACCAGGCAGCCTTGTGTTAAGAAACTGCCTTACTCTAAGACTCCAGTGTGGTGGTGCACCATCTTGTTGAAAAATGAAGTCATCAGATTCTGCTTGTTCCAACTGAGCCATTAACCAGTCTTCCAGCATGTTGAGATAGGATTCACCAGTGATAGTTGCCTCTTCAAAGAAGAACGGTTCATAGACACCTTTCTTGGAAATTGCACAAAACACGTTCACTTTTGGTGAATCTCGCTCGTGCTCAAGAAGTTCATTAGGATTCTCAGTACCCCATATGCGAGTGTTATGCTTGTTAACTTTGCCATTCAGATGGAAGGTCGCCTCATCGCTAAAAACAAGCCGGTCATCAAAGCCGTTATCTTCCAACTTCTCTTGCATTGCAATGCAAAAGTCACGGCGAAGTGGCTTATCAGTGTCCTTCAACTTTTGGACCAACTTGAGCTTGTAAGGTACCATTTGCAGTCGTTTCCTTAAGACACGCCAGACAGTTGCTGGAGCAACCTGAAGTTCCCTGCTGGCTCTTCTCACTGATTTACGGGGGCTCCGCTGAAAGGCTGTCTGAACTTGTTCAACTGCATCTTCTGAAGTTGAAGGGCGACCTGTTCGCTTACTTGGGCACAAACACCCAACTTTTCACAAATTTAGCATGCCATCTGACAATGGATTTCCTTTCAGGGGCTTCTTTTTTAAATTTCCTACGAAATGCACGCTGAACACATGTCCACGATTCAGTCTTTGCAAATTGGAGGACGCAAAATGCCTTGTCTTGTTTAGAGAACGCCATTACTGCACCTAGAAAGATAACACGAAAATCATTAGTATGACCAAAAACTTGATTAAGCAAGCTTTAAAATGGCACCAGTTTCATTTTTCTACCTGGAATAGTTTACGCATTTGTAATGTTCCCAAGACTTTTGAAACACCCTGTATTTCTCTCGCAAATACTTACTCTGTGTTTATTCAACCAATCTCTAATATTTATTAATGTCTCCACGAGCATTTAAACAAAAGGCAACTACCTTTATTCAGCGTGACCATCACCGCATACGATAAGGAATAATACATCTAATCCAAGCAATAACAGACGTATATTATTTGTACTTACTGGAAGTTCTCACACAAGTTATCGTCAGTGATTGCTCACTGACAACAACCAGTGGTGTTCCCTGGAGTCTGAGTGGCAACATGCATCCTGAGAGTTCTAGTATTCTCCACCTCTTTTTGATTACAACCGCAAATGACATTGCGGTATCGCAATAGCCGCCTACCATTGATTTCTCGCTGGCAACGACCATTTATCTCCCCAACGTCCCAGGAGTCTCCACACTCTTTCAGTGGACGTCTGGTTAGTGCTTTTCCCCCATCGGTCTTCCCATCCTCCTTGACCCTCTACGAATATTTAGTATTGTGTCAGTTTAGACCGGTGCCAATTTTTGTGTGTGGGGGGGGGGGCGTCAGCTTATGATGTTTTTCGCAGTTTCTGTTCCTTGGTTTGTGACGTGGTGTACTTCCTGTTGTTTTGTTTTATTCCTGTTGTAACTTTCATGTGACTGCTTACCATTCGTAGCTTATGCGTGTAGATTTCGGCATTCAAAGGTTTTCCTTAAGATTACAGCTGTTTTGATCATAACCGTCTTTTGTGTGGTTTCAGTGATCCCTTTGATTTCAATTTCTCCCAGTCTTTTCTCCATGCTCAATATTCATGCTCAATATTCTTTTCAGTTATCTCTGTGCACTGCTGGAACGGCGCAGTCTACGATTTGGCAGGATATTTCCATTATGTTGATTATTATCATATCCGGTCTCCTTGCTTGTATGACTTTATCTGTTTGTACATTCATATCCCAAAGGATTTTGTGATTTTCGTTTTCCAGTACCGTCTCTGATTTATGATTGTACCATTTGTGTGCGTGTCTAAAATTCAATCGTTTGCACAGTTCCCAGTGTAGTACTTCCCCCACGCAGTCATGTCTGTTATTGCATTCTTTTTGGGTTAGGTTGCTGTATTCACTTATATGATTTACGGTTTCGTCTCTTTTTTCACACAGTTTAGATTTACTGTTTTTCTTGGGTGTATCTATTTTAGCTTTCATGTAGTTTGTCCGTATCGCATTGTTCATTAAACATTCCGTTTCTCTGTTCAAGTTTCATTTTATTAACCATACCCAGCTATTTTTGTGCGTCTCTTCTCTTATCTGTCTTATGAAGCGTCCATGTAGTTGTTTTTCTTTCCACTTTTCTTTTATTGTCTTTTTGGTTTCTGTGCTTCCAGAGAGGTTTGTTGGGACAGTGTCTCTTGCAGCGTGTTCTGGGTTCTCTATTTCTCCAACTATCTTTTTGTGTCTTCTACACAGTCTTGTATACTTACCAGTCGTCTTCCCCCTTTCGTTTTTCTTTTCATCAGAGTCTGTCCTTATGTTGTTTTTTTGTGTAGTGCGTTGTTATTAATTTACTAGTCCTCTGGTCAAGATGCTGAGTTGCTCTTTAGTCTAACCTATGAATGTTCCAAGGTATCTTATTAGTGATACTGTCCAGGTGTTTATCTCTTTTACTAGATTTATGTTATATAATTTCGTTTCCAAGAGTTTTCTTGTTCTTCACAAATATTCTTTTTAAATCTTTTCTTTCATTTATGTAGATTTTATGGTGTCTGCTTCCAAAACTCCTAAATATTTACAGATTTTCTGTTCGCCTGCCCCTCTCATATCCTTTAGGTTGGCCATTTCTATGCGCTCTATCGTCTTCTAGTTTCCCTCTTTTCATCTCTTTCTATTCCGAATTCCATTTGAATGTCCTGGCTGAAGATTCTGGTAGTGTTTATCAGCTTTTCCATTTCCTAAAAAGCTTTTTACAAATAGCTTCAGTTCGTCCATGCACATCAGGTGGTTTATTCTCTGTTCAATGTATGTAAATTTATATCTGCCATCACATTTTCTGAGTATGTAGTTGAGTGGCATCATGGCTATTATAAAGTAGATAAAAAATCAAAGCAACCTATAAAAATCAAATTATCTTTGATCAAGGGAGTGGTAACACTCGAGTTGTTTCACCCTACTTTACAAAACAATTTAACGTGTGAAGTTTTAATAAATTGAATGCACATAACAATTAAGAAAAATACATTTAAATAAAAAAATTAATACTAATAGAATAATAAAAAATATTTAATAAAGTAATGTAATAATAATTTACTATTAAAGCAACACGAAATATCAACGAACATTTACAACAATAATTAAATAATAAATAATTAATTTCTGTAAGACTAATACAAAAGGGCATCCCATAATTTTTCTTCACTTCCAGGCGAAAACACACTCAAGATTGAGTGGTAATTTCTTTTTGAAAAGGAGGTATACCTCGAAAGTTTTTTAAAAATGACAGCATCCATACCATCCCAAGTCAGCACATAAAGTTGGTAAATAAATATTTGATTCGAAATTATTGAATTCTTCAATATTGCCATTACTCTGTTTACGTTGACTCTTATCCAACGGTGTTTTGGTCACCGCATTCACAAACATCTATTCCATGTAAAAATGACACTTATAATTGACATGTTTTATGTTTTCCATAATTTAAAACTGTAAAAAATAGTCATCCACAGACAGATTTCTTCTACCTTGATATTTTTTTAAATTGAAAATAATTACATGAAAACAGAATTACCCAGTGTTCTTTAAAGCCATATTACATTTTCACATATACTTCCGGTTAAGCCTAAAAAAAACGACAAGAATACAATAATATGAAGCAAAAAAATTTACCCACTTTAACTTCAGATATTCAGTTATATTTGTGAAAAGGTTAGTATTAACATTGTGTGCAATTATGTTTATATTTTTTTTAATATTGAATCATACAATGCGTTTCCTACAAATATTTCTAGAGGCCGTATAATATAAATGTCTATATCCGACAAATTAACACATTTCTTTTATAGTATGACGGTAAATTATTTAGTTCCTTTGTGCCAGGTAATCATTGTTAATTGTACTCACTTAAAAAGAATGAGCGCTAAAACCTCATCTCAAACAAAGAGCTAAACATCCATTAGCTGATGGTAATAATAGCCAACGAATACGATTGGTTAGCTAGCTAGAGTAAAAACTACTTTGATATAAATCCAATCGCAAACTATACATCATCGCATTTAGCCTTGAAGCTTTACTTGCCATAAATAAATAAAAATATATCGAATTTTCACTTCATAGATTACCCCATCTCTCTCTAATACATGTTCCTCCAGTAGTTGAATACTCTTTACAACAGCTGCCTATAACAGGTTTAAACTATCGTTGATTTATCAGGTTGTTCATAGTGGCCGAATGGGTTAAAGCGTCGGAACTTTGGTTATAACATGACCTGTGTTCCGGGGTTTCAAGTCCTGTAACCGGTATGAACAATTATTTCTACACTGACTATTCCCGAAAGGATGAAACGTATACGTATGTAGATAAACAAGTATATATAATATATATATATATGTATATCAGGTTGGAAAGAAAGTAGTGTCGTTTTTGTCCAACACATTTACTTCATCTGAAACATACACATTAGGACATTTTTAATCTTTACCATAATTTCCTTCATTTTCTATAACTTCTGTCCAACGATCAAGTAGCTTCTTGATGCCTTCTTCAAAAAAATTATCTGATTATTTAGAGAAAAACAAATTTAGGTCATTTTTGAGCTGGTCGTCATTTTCATAAATTTTATTGTTTAAGTGATGCTGCAACGACCGGGAAAGTTAGTAGTAGTAGGTGAATAAGGTAGATGAGGCAAAACTTCCCAACTGAAACTCATTACCTTTTTCTGAGTGATGTTTGCTGTGTGAGGTTTCGCGTTATTATGCTGAAGAATTACACCCTTCCTATTGAGTAATGCTTGTCGTTTTTTTTTTGATAGCGCAATTTTTAGATCATCCAGCTGCGAACAATATTTTACTGCTGTGATTGTTTGATTAGGCTCTAGTAACTCATAACGAATCAGTCCTCTCATGCCCAACCATAAAGAAAGCATAACCTTCTTGGTTGTAGTCCTCGTTTTGGAACAGACTGTGGACTTTGGTTTCGGTCTAACTATTGTCTTTTACGTTGGGTATTCTTGTAAAGAACCCATGTTTCATCTCCAGTCACAATTCCTTGCTAAAATGATTATCGATGATTCCTGGAAAGCAAAGATATTCAAACAGTCAATCTTTGATTTCATTGAGCGACGGTGAAATCGTGGGGAACCCAGAGTCCAAGTTTTCAAACTTTTCCTTACTCGTGAAGGCATGAAGTAATTTTGGTATGGGTTGTATTGAATTGTTGAGCTAATTCCCTGCTGGCTAACATTGGATTGGCTTCCACAGCGTCTTCAATGGCGTCTTCATCAATTGATTTTAGTCTTCACGAACGTCGCCGATCTGACAAGTTAAAGTCTCCAGAAGAAAATTTTGCCAACTACCGTTGACATTTTTGATCATTCAGAACATTTATCCCATAGACAGTTCCAATATTCCTTGTAACTTCTGTAGCTGAGTTTCAGTTTTTTAATTCATAGAGCATGCAATGTCTCAGATGTTCCTCACTGATATCCATTTTTTGACGGCTTAGACTGTTAAACTTAATATTTTCTAACTAATTACTATATCTGAAAGCAGAGCAAGATATTAAGACACCAATTCACCAAAAAATCTAGAACTGTGTACAATTTAGGAGGCTGCCAAGTGATGAAGTAAAAATTATGACATTACTTTCTTTCCAACCTGATTATATATATATATATATATATATATATATATATATGTATGTATATATATATATATATATATATATATATATATATATATATATATATATATATATATATGTAGCATAGATTTATGTAAACAAAATTACATTATCAATTTGCGTTCTAGGTAATCAACAAATAAAAGAATTGTGTACGATCGTTTCAGAGACCATATAAATGTTTTATCACTATCAGATATCATCGTCAGCACATGGTATAGACACTAAATTAAAGAGACAGCATCAATGGTCCAGATACCAACACCCTACATTACACAGCAAATTAGAAACAAAGAGATGAGTCTACGTATATAGTTCTCAAATTATAGCAGACCAGGCTGAAACATTCTTTAGAGATGTATCTATCGGTTAAAGATAAATAAAACGGATGCAATATTACATTTAGGGAGTAGCAAACCAAAGGAGACAGCAAAACGTTTATCACATTACACAAACATGTAAAATTTATTCAGAGAAAAAACATCTCATGTATGATCTTACAATGAGAAAAATGTTATAAAGGCTTTAAAGTCTAATAATCAGTGGTAGATCAATTAGTAAAAAAAGTCAGAAGTCTAGTTATAAACTATCCCTACTACACTTGAAGTGGTAGAAATGAAAATCGACAGATTAATCAATGATTAAGTATATGGTAAAATTATCTACAAAAACCTTTGTGGCCTTAAGTTAATAAAAACTTATAATTAAGAATTAAAGTTATAATTTTAATGAGCTATTTGAACTGTAAGTTAAGGAATTCAATATATATTGCATAATTATGGAACCCGCAGGCAAGATCGGTGATAGTCTATCCATATACAATATTGACCAATAATAATAATGATAAATCAAGTGGAAATACAGACAAAATAATAAGATAGTAAACATCTTTTTTCATGCTGGAAGCAAGTTTAACTAAAACTAAAGATAACATTCAACTAGGGAATAATTATTCTATCGTAATAAATCAAAGTATCCCAGAATACGCCCTATCTCGGCCCCGGAAAAACGCAGATCCACCAATAGTCCAAGTTTAAAAGCAAACTATTCCAAAGTAAATTCTAAAAGTTTTTTTTAATTATAAAATATGTCTGTGCGTGCTAAAGTTAGCAATAAAATACATGCATTTTTTAGCTCCCGGACGAAAACATTTCAAGTAGTGCAAAACAGCGAGGAACCAAATAGCAAGTCAAACAACCACCTAACCACATAACCTTAGACATAACCTTAGACATAACCTTAGACTAAATCTTAGACCTAACCTTAGACTTAACCTTAGATTGAACCTTAGATTTAATTTTAGACTGAACCTTAGACTTAACTTTAGACTTAGCCGTAAACTTTATTTTAGACTTAACCTTCAACTTAACCTTATACCTTATTTTAGACGTAACCTTTGACTTAACCTTAGACTTAACTTTAAACTTAATTTTACACTCAACCTTAGACTTAACTTTAGACTTAACTTTAGACTTAATTTTACACTTAACCTTAGACTTAACCTTAGACTTAACTTAAGACTTAATTTTAGACTTAACCTTAGATTTAACTTTAGACTTAACCTTAGACTTAACCTTAGATTTAATTATAGACTTAACCTTAGACTTAACCTTAGATATAACTTTAGGCTCAATTTTAGACTTAATTTTAGACTTAACCTTAGACTTAACCTTAGACTTAACCTTAGACTTAATTTTAGACTTAATTTTAGACTTAACCTTAGACTTAACCTTAGACTTAACTTTAGACTTAATTTTACACTTAATTTTAGACTTAATTTTAGACTTAACCTTAGACTTAACCTTAGACTTAACCCGCCGCTTGCAATACATTCGAAAAGAAATAGTTTACCCTCTAATAGAACGTCAACAATAGGTGTTTATAGGTCATCAGCAAAATGATAATAACAATTCATATATGAATAAATAAATTTCATGATTTTATATGAATACTTTAGTAATATATCTAAATAAATAGCGAGTGCGACCAAAATAACTAAAAATGACAAATATGTTATTAATATATTTAATATCTAATAGAGTTTCTTCTCTTTTTTATGTATTTGTTGTTCTGACTACGTCATGTTATATGAACAGAATTTTGTTATGAAGACACACTTTACAACCGTTCGGTTGCCGGAAGAAAATGTTAGAATGACGTTATAGGTAGGATCTTTTGATAAATGTGATGTTTTTAAATTTTAAGTTAAATGTTTGATGAAGAGTAGAAGGATGGGTATATCCTTTTTTTTCAGATAAAAATCTCTAAAAAAACATCCCCTGAGTTCCACCGCCGCGCACCTGCGGATTTAAAAAATGTTTTACCAGAATAATAAGTGTTTGTAGATATTTGATAGTCTTGAATTCTCTCTTGTTTTTTTTATTTATACTATTTTTCAGAGAGAGAAAAAGAGAGAAAGAGAGAGAGGAGAAAAGAGTGAGTTAATAAGTTAGTGTGTGAATCAGTTCCTTGTAGTCAAGCTGAGGTACGAGTGGTCTCACCCGCCCACGAGGGTGCATGAAGGTTATATGCTTCGATGAGCGCCCACACACAGGGTTCATGTCTTGCAGCAATGTGCTTCCCTTCAAAGAAAACAGCGGCATCTCCTGTCGTGTGCCTTACACGAGGTTGCCAAAGTATACGATTTTTCTCTTATCAACATATCCCACAGAGCTCCCTTTTGATTGAAAAGATACACGCACACACGAACGCACACACACACACGCACTCTCTCTCTCTCTCTATCTCTCTCTCTCTCTCTCTCTATATATATATATATATATATATAGAGATAGATAGAGAGAGAGAGAGAGAGAGAGAGAGAGAGAGAGAGAAAACGATACTAAAAATACAATTACGAATTACTTAATACTTCTACCAGGTCATGGCTAACAGGAACGAGAGCAAGTTAGGCTCGTGGATGTAATAACGGGTTCTGTTTAAAATTCTGTACAAATTTCCAAGTTCGACAGAGTTCTAAGTTCGACTTGACACACCAGAAGAAGGTCGGAAGTTCCATCGTCCGAAATGTTGTGAGAATAACACCCAAGATGACAACAGTGGTTTGAATAATCCAAATAATACGAATACATTTAACTTTTAAAATCCTTTAAAAAAATAATAATTGAACAAAAATCACAACTGACATGCACTCAGCTTTTCATATATACAAAAGACTTCCTATGAAAATCAGTTCCGCACGCCAATTACTTCAAGCACTCATGATTGTTTCAATTCATCCTCATTGCATATTTATTATATTTTTAACACATTTCACCCCTAACTAGGCAGGCCACCACTGTAAACGTCAAGGGATACTGAAAATTATGGTGTAGGTTCAAGGTGTACTCTTAAGTTAGAAGCTGTCAAGCGCAATGTCTGTTTACATTAGTTTTAAATCTCTGCATGTCGGTACAGTCGGGAAAACAGGAAGCAAGGAGGGACTTTCAGATGCCAACAGTACGAGGAAAGAAGCTATTTGAGTAGAAAGCTTTCCGGTATCTGAATGGATCGGATTTAGCTGATTGTCGAGTTGGTCTGGTGTATTTACGTCGAGGGGGCACCAGAGCGGCGAGTTCATCGGAGCACAATCCATTGAAGTACTTGTAAAACAAGCACAATGGATGCAACATTGCAGCGATGGGATAAGGGCTGGAGCTTGGTTGACAGTGAGGGACATATTAAGTTGGCGACTCTTTTTTGGACCTTGTCTAAAGGGGAGAGACTAGTGGGTGATGGCTTTAAAGAGATATAGGATAATGTCACAGGATAATGTAAAGTGTGAGGAGTTTACTAGCACGGTAGAGGGAGCACACCTTTTTTGCTTTGGCAATGTCTTCAATGTATTTGTTCCAATTCATGCTGCCTGTTAAGATTAGTGGAGGAGTTTGAATGTTGAACTCTCAGGTAAGGTGTCATTTGCCATGATAATTAGTGTTTGAAATGGTTTCATGGAGTTATTGAAGGAAAATAGCTTTGTCTTTGCTGCATTAAAAGTTACCAACTATTTATGACTCCAATCCACTACAGCTTGGAAGTAATTTTCTAAGGGTTCAGCCATTTCCTCGGATATGATCGCGTCCGTTTTGCCCACATGACGAAAGTAGAGCGTTGTGTCGTCAGTAAATATACCTATTTCAGACTCAATGTCATCAGAGATGTCGTTTATGAAAATCAGAAAAAATAAAGGTCCAAGGACAGATCTCTGGGGTACACCAGCATTAATGCCATGTTGCTTAAGAAAACAGTCATCCAGGACAACCTGGATCTTTTTTTTTGTTAGGAAGGATCTAATTATATAAATTATTTGCCAAGTAATATCATATGAGCGTATTTCTAAGAGAATCCCTTTATACTATACCTTGCCAAAGGCTTTCGATATATCAAGCGCCACTGCACTAGCTTCCCCTGTATGATGTATGCGTTCAAATATGACCGTTAGGATATCAGCAGTAGATCGTGTTTGTCTAAATCTATACTGGCAGTTAGAAAAATATTTAGCATTAACTAAGTGCCGGACTATCGCTAGATTGATTAAGGATTCAAAGATTATAGCAAAGATCTGATTGGGCGGTTGTTCTGAGGATCAGTTCTATCTCCAGAATTCTTGAAGACTTGTACCACAGATAGTCCAGTCAAAACGTGGCTGAACCTCAAACAAATTGCGAACAAAGGTTCTTAACTTTGATAGTGGGCATGAATAACCTCCCTTTCAGATAAAAGAAAGTTTACCAAAATTAGCCTTGCGGAATGGGGTCAACGGGAGCTATCTTTCAAATCCAACTTAACAATATTAAAATTTCGAGACATTGAATGTTTGACATTTTCTGACGAGTATGTCCATCATTCCTGACAATTACTGACAAAAATAAACGTTTTTTCTGACAAAAAAAAACTTTATTAAATTAGAAATAAAAATGTTTGCATGAAAACCCACACAGGGCCCACCCCAAGCCAGCTTGACATTTTCTTGGTGTTTTAAATTGATAGATAGCTATATGCTTAATAATAAACTAACACCAGAAAATGACTAGCCCCTTCCATATTTTATGTTTTTGATTACTTATACAAATATGAATATAAAAGGTACAAAAACAGACTAAGTAGCCTTTTTCACTGTCACATTAATTTCTGACATTTCATAAAATATGTACAAAATAAGTACAATTTACAACATAGAAATGGTCAGTTGGTCGAATGATAGGTCAAGACTCTAGCCTAACCATCACAGAACAAGTTCATGAACGGACCAAAGAACATTTCTTGTCAAGAACTAGTCAAAGGTAACTTCATCATCATCAAGATCTGGCTGTGGCTAGTTGTTGCAGTGGAGGCCTTTGCAATTACCACATAAGTTTGAACATTCAATGTCATGTTGAAGTACAGTTACACCTAATTATAGACCACAAATTCAAAGGCCCATCTGGCAAGTCAGTCTTGATTGGTTGTAATTTACCATCTGAAAGTTTCCATCCCCACTCGTCAGGTTTTAGCTGATTTCTGCATTTCCATTCCTGAATTTGGAAGTAAACTCGAAGTCTGTGGAATTTCGTAACTGCTCTTGTTGGTAGCAATGATTTGGCCTCAACATACTTTGAGCTTTTTGCCACCTTTTCAATAAAGCGCCTCAGTTGGAGATGATTGATGTTTTCCCCATCATTACCATTGTACAGGCACACTGAAGCCTTCTACCCAGCTTCAATAACCTCTTCTGCACTGCTATCCTTGCCAAACACTTCTGCCAGTTTGAGGAAATTTCTATTGTTCATCATTTTTCGAAAGGACGCTGCCTTCCCAATTCTATAAACACTGGATGTAGAATCACAACCCAGAAGTGCATGAATAAAAAGAATGTTGCAACAGACCACATCTCTCGAAGATTTCTTCATCTCTTTGATGTTCCAAACTTTCACACTTTTTGCACTTTCCTTTGGTAGTGGTGTGAAGAAGATGTTGTTACCATCATCTTCATATTAGCATGATAACATAGAAGGACCAATAGGTCAGTGTCATCTGCTATCAAAATGGTTTCTCCTGTCTGTGCCAGTTCTAGAACAGTCTTCACAATCAATACGTCAGCGTCTCCAGATGCATGGACAACTTTACAACCTGCTTCCTCCAAACTCTTTCCCAGCAAGTTGATGAACAATTGTGTGTTTTCGTGATTAGCTAGGACAACATCCTTTTTTATTTTGAGCACAATTAAAGGGGGCAGTGACACATAAACACCAACAGAGCCCCCTGCTCGGCGTCGGTGAGTCGCATCTTTAATGGATGGACCACATTCATACCCATACAAGACAATTCACGCTTTTCCATATCTAATTGTGACATATCTGCGGTATTGGGCACAGATCCTATCAAATGTGTGACATTTTTGCCATGGGAAGCGTTGAAGTATTGCTCCACCATCTACAATTATACTGTGGATCTGAAGACTGTGGACCTGATTATACAGGGGAAGTCAGTTCCCATATTGCGTCTGCCAAAGCCGTTTTTTGCCTCTTGCGGTAGTTCGAAAGAATCAAAAAGTGCAGGTGGGTAACCACAAAACTCATACTGGAAATGCTCTTGCTGCTGTTGAGTTGAAGGTTCATTGGTAGATAGCACACACAGTCTCTGGAATAGGAGTTGTGGGTCAGTCTCAACTGCTTCATCTTTGCTGACTGAAACTTTTGACCCAAGTGTAATTGCCTGATGCTTTGTTTTAAAAGTGTACTCGTGGACATTTTCACCAACGATTAGAGCCCTGATTAACTATCCTATGGAGTTTGCTCTGTGCACATTCACCTTTTTGTTACCAGTTACTCCACTTGAAATGCTGTAAATGTACGGATCTTCTGTGAAAGGGTCATATGTCTGGAGAAACGCCCGTAGCTTCCATGTAACCATCAGATCTCGCTCTTTTCTTGCTGAAGTAGCCTCCTGGTGCTGGTCACTAGTGCCATAACAAATGCCTGCTAGTTCTTGAATTATAAACTCGATTTCAGCACACGCTGGCAGTGATAGCGTCCAAACCAATCGTTGAATTTCGTTCATTCCTCTGCCCTTAGTAAGACCTCTTCATGCTTCTCATTAGCTCCTGCTCAATAACTAGATCTGTCAACAAGCCAGCCCAGCAGCGATCACTCTGTCTAATCACATAGAATCCTTCAGAATATTTCTGGTACACTTCAGGATGGCTTTTCGGCAGCCTCTTCATTTGCTGCAAGTACAAGTACGCCGACTTTGTATATAGGATGTGTCCTGCTGCAGCGAATATTGGAAGCATTTTCCTTACAGCGTCAAGATGCAATTCCCAGTTCCGGTACGCTTTGCCTTGATAAACAATTGCAGGGTCTTCACCATATCAAAGTATTGAATCCGCATTTTTGCTGTTCACTGGTCAACCATCACATCCTTCACATGGTTGATTCTCTGGGCAATCCTGGTCTGGTAATAGATACTGATGACAGAACATTATTCAATGTCTCAGTCCCATCATGGAGACCTTGAGCTTCCTTCAGGTCTTTACTTTAAGGAAATGACTCTTCTGCATCAGTGCATTAGTGACATGTAAAACTGGCAAATCATAGGCTTTCGCTTACAAAATAGCATTCAGAGTAGCATAAACTAAGAAGTGAGCACGAATGGCTCTTGCAATTGCTTTGCCACTTAGTATGTGCTTGACTGTGTTTTCAGCATATACAAATTCAAAAAGATCTTGCAATTCAGAACCTGTTAGCAAATGACCAATTGACCCCAGAAAGCTCATCTGTGTATGGAGCCCAGAAAGTAGCAAGACAAATGATTTTAGGGGACTAAAACTAGGCTGTGACTCGACTATCATCATTGCTTTGTACCAAAGTGGTTGATCGAATGTTAGAATTCGTGTAATGTTGTTTTTACTGGCTAAATCACTTATGTAACATAACGTTGAGTACACGCAGGTTTAGTTACCAGGATCAATGTCGATCATTGGCAAAAAAACTGTGGCTGATTTCCCAGGATATGTTCCTTTGTGCACTGACTGCATAAGCCCTTACAATGCGGGTGTGGACGGATGTGAAATTAGTGAAACCTCCAAAAAGATGTCAACAGTAACAGTTGAATCGACAACTTTCTTAGGTTGGAGCTTTTTAAATGTCACTGGTGGTTTGTTGGTGTCCTGTAAATCTAGGTACTTGATGTTGATCTTTCCAACACTTATTATAACTTCTGAAACGACCTGAATCCTAGAAACTGGTTTTGCTTTAACTTTCCCGGGCGTAAAAGATGCTATGATGACCATACCGTGGAATGTGTTGAATCCATCAATACTCCTTACATTATGGTCCACATTATCAGCTACGAACTGCACAAATTCAGTTTAAACCGGGGAGAGAGTTTCAGCGCGATGAACCAGAGGAGCACTTCTTTCGAATTTCTGGACTTCCTAGTAAGATGAAGAGAAGCCATGCTTATTCAGAGTATCAATTAAAAACATCGATCCAAATTAGTCATGCATTTCCACTGCTAAACCAAACTGCAAAGGTGCAGAGAGAACTCTGGGTCAAGCAGCCTACATTATCGCTTGACCAACTGATACATGGTTCAAATCATTGTCTTTGCCTGTAAATATCTTCCTGAGAAAAATCAACAATATTTTAGGAACATATTCAAGAATCGCATCTTGTTCAAGATCATTCTTAGACGAGTAATATTCTGAACTTGTCTGGATACCTTTAATGTCATTCTTGATAAGCTTGGCTGCCGTATCTATGATTCTAACGCCTATGATTCTGAATTGTCTGTTGAGTGGTTCTGTGCATAGAATACATAGAGAATACATTTTGCTGTACTTAAGAATGTAACAACATTATTTTTCCCATTAATTTCAGTCACAATAATTTTGTCTTTGGAATGTTCTAACAATCGGGATTTTATGCATGTGAGACTGTATGGTTCAAAGCCAGTGTCCTCGAGACTTTCCTCCATTTTTTTAACCAGATCGATAATGGTGTGTTGTACCTGGTTATTTTGCTGCAAATATTTAGCAACTACAAGAAATGCCTGCTTTCTCTTTGTATCCTCTGGTCTACTTAGGTTTTGTTTCCTAGAAGAATCGGTAGAGGAGAATACCTTAGGAATGTTTTTATTGGAATCAAAGTTTGCAAAACATGTTCTGTGATAACGTGCTTTTTCTGAAACAAGGTCAGCTACATAAATTATTCTACCTTTAACAGTGGATGCCCAGTCATAATTTTTTCGTAATTTCTCACAAACTTTTAACACTCATTCCTTAAACTTAATAGTTTATATACGGGAAACATCAACACCTCTTTTCTTTCTATCAGATTTTGCTCCAGAACCACAAAAAGACAATGTTCTTAAAGTTAACACACACACAAAGAGCGGCTTGCACGGGATAGCATTTCATCATAGGTGGACTTGTTTTTACGGTCAATTTCTATGTATTTGGGGTTAATCCATCGCTGTCTGCATTTCTTGTGAAGACGTTGACCAATCTGAATTATGATATTCTCCCCACGTTGTTTAGAACCTCTGTTAATGGAATTGATGCCCTTCTTGCTGACGATGAATGTTACTTCATTACTGGACAGTTCATTGTTGCAAATAGCACAGTTGTCAGCATCTATAATTATCGGTACTTCATTTTGACCAACCTGAAATTACAATATGACAGAATATTAAGCTTCTGCAGTAATACATCAAAAGAGACAAAAATAAGGTATCAGAAGTTATAATTATATTTAACTTGATGAAAACTGTTGGTTTTATCTAATTTACCCTTGTCTACATTTGGTATTTTTAAAGATGAATTTACAGAAATTGAGTTGGGAGAGGGGAGGCTAGAATCGGCGGTAATCTTGAAAAATGGCGCCCGTTGACCCCTTTTCCGCATTCTAATTTAGGTAAACTTTTTTATCTGAAAGAGAGGTTATTCATGCCCAATATCCCACTTAAAAATCTTTGTTAGCAATGGGAATTTAGGTAGGGGTGGTTTACTGAGTGTGATGTAAAGTCAATCTAAAGCACATGTAGTGTTGATCATCTGATTCTAACCTATGTTCTCTAGTTAGGGGGAGCGTGTTCCGAACATAAACTCTTAGCCCGTGCATATGTTTGTCAGAGTCTTTATGGTAGAGTGGGAGGTAGTCAGTCATGTCAAAGTGGTGAGAGGAGGTTGAGGATTGAAAGTTCATTTCACTTATTGCTAGGATATCCGTCTACCTTCCTGTCACCATATTTTGTAAACAACTTTTCTACACTCCGGAATAGAGCATAATAAACACATTAACAAACTACTTTCAACAATAGCGTCTTCTGCTTTCAACATCTCCTACGTAAATTAGTAAGAATTTTTACTGTTCTTCTAACTACACTTTCGTATTTTCCGGAAATCATATACATCGACAGCTATCCATCTCCATAGACTCGTTAGAAACAAGTAACATGTTGCTTTTTTTCTTTCCCATGAACAATTTATCAGCACGGATATGACTTTTATTAATGAAACTGTATTATACTACACTACTCCAAGGTGGAGTAGGCCACCGGCTTGAACATAGCCACGAATGATTAACCCTATTTTCTTCTGACTTAGTTTTTCCAAAAGTTTGATACTTCCATTATGGAGTGATATTAATCTTTAACATTCATTTTATAATATAAAAATGTATGCAAGAATAAAGTAACCTCATCTAATATACATGTGTCGATGAAACAATAATTAATTAATGCTCTTTTTTACGGTGGTTTTATACTCTTAATATATGTAGCTCTATTCACCCCCATCTTTTTTCAAGGTAACTTATAAAACGTCGTACATTTTATTACTATAGGTAACATTACCATGCATTATCTTTGTTTGGCTGAATGTCGAGAACCCATTTGCTACTATGGGCACATTTCCCCCTTCATGTACACAGCTTTAGGGAAGTTATTCGATGTCAAAGAACTAAAACGCCTAAAAGTGTCCCATTTAACCCCGGTTTACCCTATTCTTTCATATTATTATAATTTTTGTCCTAATCGAAAGTGCTTTTTTCAGAAAGATACATTTTCCAAACATTAAATACCGACCTTTTAGAAGTGTTCAGTAAAAGTAAGAATTGATGACGTAAGTACTGAACTTTTCTTGGATAGCTATTCTTGAAATGTACTATAAATTTATTACAAAATAAATTAAAATAGTCTTTTTTTTATAGAACAATTTAAAAACAAAATCCTTAGTTAAAAATCAATTTATTTAATTTATTTTGTAACGAACAATTAACAAACATATAAACAACGAACAATTTAAAAAAAAATATTTACTTAAATATAACTGTGTGCTTCTACATAATACGAACACGACTTAAATTCAATTATTATGGTATTGTTTGGTTATTAAATTATTCGATTAATCAAATTGATATAAAACACTATTTAATTTTGTTATGGTAATGTTGTTCTAATATATGTAATTATTGGACGTACATCGCTTCTAATCATTTAATACATTTGAATTTGCTAAGAATTTGAAAGTCAAAAATGACTTTCTATTTGACTGTTTAAATGCTTTTAAATCCTTGCCCATGTCTATGGAAATTCCGCCTGGCGCTAGAAAAAGAAAGGAAGGTCTTTTTCTGTTGTGGTAAGAGGCACACATTCTTGTGGATGTCTTATAAGAATGAACAAATAATTGGAACACAGTGAAGCAGCTTCCATTGAAATAAGGATAAACTAGAGAAAAACTAGGGACATCACTTCTGTGAGAAAGGAGACTGTAGGGAAAATAAGAGATGATCCCCACTAGATTTAGACGTTGGTCTTGTATTCATTCAAGACAAGAAATAATCCTATGAGCGGAATCTTTTCGGCAACTGAACTACTTGCCCATCGTTTCGCCTTACACTCAACTTTGCATTCTGCAAACCACTCTCTCCCAAATTTTCCATAGCGGACTGAAGCCACACTTGATGACCTGACTATCATCCGATCTAATGTCCGAGCCATCATAAAAAACCTTGACACATCCAAAGCATGTAGGCCTGATCTCATATAAACAATAGTAATAAAGAAATGCTCTGCTGTCCTCTCTATACTATACAACAGATACCTGGTCGGATCTTGCTTCCCTGATAGCTGGACAATTGCTTCTGTTGTACCAGTCTTCAGGGATTCTAGAGATAAAACTGCCCGTCAAAATTATAGCTCTATCAGTCTATTCACGCTCTTCGCTAAAATCATTGAATCCTTAATCAATCTAGCAATAGTCCGTCACATCATTAATGTTAAACTTTTTCTGATCGTCAGTATGGATTTAGACAAACGCGGTCTACTACGAATGTCCTAACGGTCATCTCTGAACGCATATGCCATACACTGGACAAGGCAGGTAAAGCTAGGGCGATAGCGCTTGATATATTCAAAGCCTTTGACAAGGTCTGGCATAAAGCTTTCTCATAAAAATTAATTTATATAGTATTACTGGATGGATATTTAATATAATAAGACTCATACTATCATAAATAAAGACCCAGGTTGTCCTCGGTGGCCGTTCATCAACAACATGAAATAAATGCAGATGTATCCCAGGGATCAATTTATTGTTTCTGATTTTCATAAACGATCTCCCTGGTGACATTGTGTCTTAGATGGGTATATTTGCTAACAACACCACGCTATACTCTCGTCATGTGGGCAAAACGGACGCGCACATATCCGAGGCAATGGATGATTCCTTGGAAAGTGACCTCCAGGCTGTAGTGGAATACTGTCATAAATGGATGGTAACATTTAATGCTGCTCATACAAAGCTCCTTTCCTTCAACAACTACAAGAAACTCTTCAACCACAGATTGCCATGGCTAATAACACTCTACCCGAGAGTCCAACGTTCAAACCAATCGGTCTAACATTCTCAGGTAACATGAATATGAACAAATACATTGCCTAGGCTGCTGCAAAGAAAGTGGGTTCCCTCTACCGTGCTAGAAAACTCCTCACACTTGACAATATCATATATCTCTACAAAGCCACCATCGGCCCATGTATGGAGTATTGTTGTCACATCTGGGATGGTGCACCATCCACCCGTCTCTCTATCTTAGACAAGGTCCAAAAAGTGTATCTAATCTAATAGGTTGCTCACTATCCACCAAGCTTCAGCCTTTGTCCCATCACCGCAATGTTGCATCATTGTGCTTGTTTTACAAGTACTTCAATGAAATGTGCTCCGATGAACTTGCTCTGGTGCCCCCTTGACGTTAATACACTCGACTAACCCGACAATCAGCTAAATCTCATCTATTCATTGTGGAGGTCCTCAGATGTCGGAGAGCCTTGTCCTCTAATAGCTATTTTCCTCGAGCTACTGGCCTTTGAAACTCCTTTCCTGCTCCATGTTTCTCCGACTTTACTGACATGCAGAATTTTAAAACTAATGTGAACAAGCATCTCGCTGTACAGCTCACAATTTAAGATGATCCCCTTAACTTTAAACCTAATTCTTAGTAGCCCCTTACGTCTACAGTAGCAACTTTCCTTGTTTGGGGTGAACTAAGTTACAAAAATCGAGAGGCAGAAGACTGATCACCAGTAGTTTTTTTTAAATATTGCTCGGACCCACGAATGGAAATCATTTCTCTTATAAGCAACGTTTAACACATTTTGAAAAGAGAGAGGTAAGTTCTAGCAGCAGACATTTAAGCAAAATAATTGGAATGTGGCCATGGCCAGTTTCCTTGTTAAAATCAAGACTTCTGATAAGTTTTGCAACATTCCATATATATATATATATATATATATATATATATATATATATATATATATATATATATATATAACGTAGAGTATTTCAAGTCATAGGGAAACATTCCGGTAGTACGTTGCAAAGATGGAATTTGTAACAAAGTTATTTGCAAAAAGTTTGGCTTTGTCAGGTGTTGAGCGTATTGCCTCAGGTCTATTGATTACGGTTGGAATAGAAGTCTTACATTTGTTCAGTACCCTGTTTGTTATTTTCCAAAACTCTCGAGAGCCAAAGCTCTGCTCAGTAACTCTAGATTTAACAGATTGGGCATATGACTCTTTTGCGTCTTTTATAATCCATTTCTAGCGGCTGAGGGCTGTCTTAAATGCGACTTTCGTTTGTGGGTATCTATTCTTTTGACGGAGGCGTATCATGTTAATAAAATAAGGAAAGAGTAGCACGCAGTTGAGGATAGAAGAATATAGATATAAACGCAAGACGTTAGTAATGATTCACGAACCAGCTTATGTCAACCTCTCAGTCTTTTCATGTAACCATAATTTGAAGACGTCAAAGTCGTTAAAGTGATATGAATATACTTTAGGTCATATGTAAACAAACAACAAACAACTTGTGTTTTTTTCTATATTTGCAATCGACAAAATTACTTGAATTTTAATGAAAAAAAGTTATTTCGTTACAGGACGTATGATTTAATTTAGAATAATTTATAGACCGTTTCAAATATTTTGTGCGCGTAAAACTTGCGGTTTTTGTATAGTGCGCGCGAAAGTAATAGATAGATAGAGAGAGAGAGAGAGGGAGAGAGGGGGAGAGAGAGAGAGAGAGAGAGGAGAGAGAGAGGGAGGCAAATACAGAATCAGTTTCGACGATTACTCTTATTTATCAATCACTCTGTAACTGCAAATTTGTCTTTTATACTTAAATTCGAACGAGCGATAAACTTCAGTTTCGTAGTTTAACGGAAGAATCGCTGCTTGTAGGGACAGAAGTTAGAAATTCGAACCTCCATCCTACAAATAAATAATATGTATATTTTATTATATCAGTGTTTAGATGTATTAAATGGTAAAATTATATATACACGATGCACTTTTAAAGTGACCTATGTTTTCTTTACATAAAATAAATATACATGCGTTCTTAGTTCATATATATATATACTGTATATCCAAATGTATGAAATATTTATTTTTGAAATAGAAAATATAAAGCACACTAAAAGTACACACAAAAAAAATATATATATATATATACTTTATATAACATTCATATATATACATACACACACATGTATATATATGTATGTATTTATGCTGATTCGAGCATATCTGTACAGCCGTAAGATAAAACGTACATAATTACATTATATATATATATATATATATATATATATATCGATAACACTTGGCTCTCTTCCAGTGTCAATAGGAAACCGATTCACATGATAAAACAAAGTGTTTCATTCTTTTGATCATGTTTAGATGAATAAGAGTTAAAAGAAAATGCGGACGGATGGGAATGGGGTTTGCTTCTATCATTGTCGTTTTTTGTCAAGCTGTTTAGTATACTGAGGTGAATTATCAAGTACTCAATAAGATCTGTTGTCACAAACCTGTAGTTTCAATTACTCTGGCACCGTTGTTAACCTTTGGAACAATTGAACCTTTCATAAGATCCTTGATACTTCATCAAATCCCAGACATCTAAAGAAATCGATAATATATACACTGCTAAAACTTTGTGGACTTTGTTAGTTAGTTTTTGCTTGTTTGTTTGCTGGTTTGTCCTCATGCATACTGAATGACGTAATTGTTTTGTAACATCGCTTATTTAATCCAACAAATCAAAGGGAGTAGTGATGAAGAGATCTTGTATGATATTTTATCTAGACGACCCGTGACCCGTTCAGAATGAAGCCATCTTTGTTATTAGCAGCAAATGACACTACTAATAGTAAATACTACTACTAATACATTCTTTTATTATTGCTAATAAATAACAGTTACATCATTTTATATTTAATACATATAAAAAAATGGAAAAAATTCTGAAAATCTAGAAGCTTATAAATTTTAATGTCACATTATCTGACGTCTTTCGTAACCGGTGCCTAAAATTACCTAACATAACGCATTTACAATCGCTAAACAGTATTTCAATCATATGTTTCATCGAAAGCGACGATTAATGTATATTTTGCATAACACTAGCATTGAAATTGTTTTCATTTTGCTATATTTTGAAAACAAATACAGTATGATATACACCAGAACACACAAAGCAAAATGCACTTAAATGCCCAACCGAACAACACCTAATTGTTCGAAATAAAATAAAGCTATTTGTGACATTTTAATACTGCGTCGGCATCTACTTGCACCAGGGTAAACTTGGAAACAAGGATATTTAGTTTAGGGAACATCGATTTCCCGGGAAAAAGGTTTTGTGGATTTGGAACAAAATATAAAAATTGATCTAGTCTACTCAAATTTACATTTAAAAACAAACAAATAATATGTGGGGAAAAAGTAACCTAGTTTAAATTTTTAAGACTACCTCATTTGTGTTGTTGGAAATAAGAAAAATGACGTGCGCTGAGACCAATACTTGGAAAAGCCAGTCATCAGCCGTGTCTTGAAATAAGATTACTTTAACAATCAATGTTACATTTATCGACATCTGTTACCTATACCTGTAAGAGTCAATATGTTTTCTCTTTTCTGAAATAATTTCGCTTTACATACTTTACATTTATTATCTTTATTATTGCTTAAACAAATGACGCCATTTATGTCAGTGAAAATAAACGAAATGTCTAATGCGCTGAGACTTGTTGTTCATTAGTTAAAATTTTCACGTTTATAACTCGAGTAAAAAGTAGATTATTTACTAGAAAGGCGTTGGTGGGGTCCTGGGAAAGAAAATCGAATTGTTAAACATACTTCTGTCAGTACGAATTCAGGAAACAAAACAAATAAATACTCAGTTTTACTATATCTTCGATAAAAAGTAACAATGCGTCTAGCTAACTCACTTTCTTTAGATTTTGCGTTAATTTATTAGGGTTTTTAGGAGGGGCAGCTAGTATATGCTTAGTCACCCCAAAATGATTTTTTCGCAATATCACTCTCTTCTTATGACTAAATAAAGAAATGCTACAAGCAGGGATCGAAACTCGATTGTTATTTTTATTTTCAGTCAGTTGAGATGAAACAAGCAGGGCTATATTTGATATAATTGTTTTTAATTATATATATATATATATATATATATAAATTTAAAAACTTATATCAAATATAACCCACATTACCCACTCAGATGTATATATATATATATATATATATATATATGTGTGTGTGTGTGTGTGTGTGTGTGTGAGTGTGGTAGTAATGTGGGCTACATTTGATCTAATTTAGTTTTATGCAAAGGGAACAAAGAGAACGTAGAGCCCTTCGTGAAATATTTGTGAAATGTGAACAATAAGTGTTAGACATCAATCAATAAATAGTCCCTAAATTCAGTTTTTAAAAATATTTTAAAAGGGTTTTAGCAGGCTAAATATTAGGACAGCGTCCTATTCCTTGTAAATTCGAATATTTTGGTCCATTGTCATTGAATACAAATTAAGCAAAATTTTCTGAATTTCAATTTTTTCTCACAACTAAGCTGAACCCTTACATGTTCGACATTTCCTGAAATCAAAATCATGTAATGGATTTTAATCAAAATTGCAATAAAGATTCGAAACTAAAGGATTAGTTGCATTATATCTTGATTTTGATTTTCGACATCAAATTGGTGCAAAACTATTCTGTTCGGAGAATTCATTTTACCCGTCCTAGGACGGATATTCTTCTAGTCTATATATATATATATATATAAACGTTTTTAAAAAGTTCTGTCTGTCCGTCCGCATTTTCCCCATCAAAACCCGCACTAATTTTAAATTACCTCCTGTTGTATTCTTGATAGATTTTCAATTTGAACCCTGTCTTTATGGCCAGTAAAAAACAAGGGCGCTATTTTAAACTAAACAATTCTTCTTCCCGAAGAAAATAGATATCTCCTGTAAGGTGAGCCTGCGCTGAGACTCTATAGTGAAGCAAATGTTGCGTAATCCCAACGACCTCTCTCCTTAACTGTACTTACTTGAGTCTGGTAGCAAAAACAAATCCATGACGACGGGAAATAATTCTGAGATAAACAGAGAAAAACTAGTGTTATTTGGGAGTTTATCCTCATCCTAGATTAGTTGGACAACCATGACTTGCAAGGCTAGATATTGTAAAGCTGAGTATCTATTTGTTTTTCTTCTTGTATTCATACTGACAGAAGTATATTTAATAATTCGATTTTCTTTCCTATGACCCCACCAACGCCAGGTAGCCTTTCTAGTACTTAATCCAGCTGGAAGGGGGATATTCATATATCTTTCCAAAGAAAAACGAATTCGAACACGGCACGCCGCGATACCGTTCACGTTGGCAAATACTAGACGACGTCACTTCTTACGTATAAATAATAACATTGCTATTCATTTCTTTCTATTTAACACATATTTGATTTCTTTTCGTATTATAATTTGAAAACGTAATTTACGCTTCAATTTGATAGTTTTAACTAAGATTTAAGTAAACTCCGAGTAAACATTACAAATAATACGTATCACCGGACTCGTCGATACACAGCAAAATACTATCTTAGGGATTGTCGATGGCGGAACGACTTTCATGTCCTGAATTTAAAGTTTGTGAAAATTTTAGAACATTTGGATGAACAGGAACGGCCATTAGAATATACAGCATGAGTCAGAAGTAATCAGGCAGTAAAAACAGTTTTACTTCAAATAATAAAATGTATCGATATGTATTGACTTGTTTCAAAGGTACGCACAGACTTTGAGTGCCCAGTTTTATGCAAAGGGAACAAAGAGAACGTAGAGCCCTTCGTGAAATATTTGTGAAATGTGAACAATAAGTGTTAGACATCAATCAATAAATAGTCCCTAAATTCAGTTTTTTTAAATATTTTAAAAGGGTTTTAGCAGGCTAAATATTAGGACAGCGTCCTATTCTTTGTAAATTCGAATATTTTGATCCATAGTCATTGAATACAAATTAAGCAAAATTTTCTGAATTTCAATTTTTTCTCACAACTAAGCTGAACCCTTATGACTCGCCTTGTATAGAAAACGGACATGTCCAGTCTGCCGGTCTGTTTGTTTGCCGTTAATTACTTTTACGATATTAGACCTACGAACTTGATATTTTCTTTTTTGTTTTCTTTATAAGAGTTGTCAGGTGAGCTTGAATCAACCCAATTTTTTATTTATTATTTTTACCTCTGTTCTGATTATCCAGAGTATACACTTGATAGGCATTCGGAAAATTCTTTTACAATCCCGAGTATTTGCTCGAAACTAAATTTACTTCGTTCGCAGATAATTTCACGTTTTCTATGATTCTCTATAACTTTTAGTTCATTATGCAGTGTGATTAGTCTTGCTCTGTTTTTTCTTATATTTATTTCTAAATAAAAGCAACTAATTGTTTATATTTATCAATTGTGGTGTGTTTTGGTTACTATTTTCAAAATATTTATTTCTGTATTGTTTTCCAAATTTCAAATTGAAACAGATACTAAGAAAAAGATCAACTGGTTCTAATAAATGTAAATTAACCAAAAGACATAGCTGGCTCTCCACGTGCATGTGTCTTGCAGTGATTTTACTGACGGTCGACAATATCGTATTGTAATCAAAAGTCTGGTCGGCAGCCACAAGAAAATCAATCAACGCATTCTTATAAGAGAAGACGGGTTTATTTAGCCGAGTTTATCATTGGTCTGTAAAGAGAGGAGGGCAGAAGTTTACTCTTAGAAGCGCATTGCTTCGTTCAAATGCGATTTTAGGATATCTTAAACATGTATCGCCGCTCTGCTTGTTTCATCTCAACACACACACACACACACACACACACACACACACACACATATATATATATATATATATATATATATATATATATATATATATATATATATATATATATAACTTCTTAAAGGTGATGGCATTAGGGCTAAGTGATTAACGACGTGGACTGAAGACCTGGGTGTGCCGGGTTCGAATCCAGTTCGTTCCACAGAAACGCTTACATCCAAACCCACACCTGACCTTGTGTCTACCTTGGAGAGGGGGTATATAACATAACTTCTTATCTGACATAGATGTAGACTTTATGTAGAGTTTTAATGGATTGATTGAAACTGAAACCTCTTTATATCATTTAGCGACAAACCATAAAAAGTACTTAGTTCCCTTCAACCGATTAGATAAGGGCAATCCCAATAAAAAACAGATTAACAAGGCGACTGATCCACAATGGTGATACACAGAGATTTTATTTCGTTTTTGAACTGCCTGACACGCTTCTATTTAGTATAATAATATTCAGCACTGAACGCGCTGATTGAATAGCGATCTCTGATTTTCGATGGGTGAAAACATCTAAAATAAGAAAGCATATCCGTCGGTCATTCTGCCACGCCTATGTCTGAAACTGAATTATCGTTATCTATCAAGTCTAAGTTCCAAATAGCATTTTTATTGCTAAGTTTAATGGACGCTTCTTTTTTTAAACTCGCCCATGTATTTCTATGATAAGTTGTCGCTTGATCAGTCTGTCACAATTAAGGTTGAAATATCATTTTCATTGCTTAAACGCGTAGATTTAATAAGCGCATGCGTTCACGGATCTCTATCATACGCTCTGTTGGTCGGTCAGACTATCACGCTTAACCGTAAAATATTTTTCCATCGTTAAACGTGCAGATTTAATAGACGTAACTTATTACAGATGCGTCCACAAAGGTCTATCACAAGCTTTGTTAGTCGGTCAGACTGTCACGCTGAAGCTTGAAATATAATTTTCGTCGCTAAACGCGCAGATTGAATAGACGCATCTTAAGAATATTCGTACTTGTTTTCATTTCTCACTGACCTCTTTTTGGGGTTCGGAAATAAGATCTCAACAAAAAAGAAAACGTAACTCCCTTGGTTCCAGTTGAGAATCTCGGCCAGATTTTGAAGTTCGTTTTTGCTTCCCCCGCGCGGCGCATCATCCCGCCGGAGCGTCAAACACCGATTATGTAATCGGTTGAAGAAAAAGATGAAAGAAATCCGAAGGAATAATGAAGTTTTTCTTTCTCCCTTCCTTCTCCATTTCCCCTTATATAGGTTGCTCTCCTAAATAAATCGTCGCCATTTCGTCAATAACATTTTATTTTATTTACTTATTTGTTTTCGTTTTTATCAGTGATTTTATAACTTGATTTATTAGAAACTCGTTTCGCAACTCGGTTTTGCCGGTGTATTATACGAGAAATGACACCAATAATATAGACAGAACCAGGCTAAACACATGAACACAATTCAATACGATGTTTCTCAATTTCATTAAAATATCTTTACATTTTAAAATTTCAAGTTCTATGTTATTTATATTGAAGTCCATTGAGTTCAATATTAAGAAAAGTTTACGTGTTTACATATTGAACTCCATTGAGTTAAATATTAAAAAATGTTTACGTGTTTAAATATTGAACACCATTGAGTTCAATATTAAGAAAATCGAACTTGCAATTTGTCCCTTGGGCTAGGAGCAAAGTTTAGTATCTGTTCTGAGACTATACGTCATCTTTCCCGTCCTTAGTCATTTAAAGAGAAATTCTTATACACTGATACAATTTTTATTCCTGTTCAAATCCAGAGTGCCTCTTTGGAGAGCTGGATTCGCCCACATTAAAACCCCACATTGTGTCTAACTCTACCCTCGTGGGGAGGCAAGTAAATAGGAACTCCATTAAGTTACAATGCAATTCTTCTAAATCTATTTATTTCTATTTTAGAACAACGGGACCAGCACTGTCTGCCATGCTCCAGCCCCTGTCCCATCGCCGCACTGTTGCTTCCTTGTACTTCTTTTACAAGTACTTCCACAAAATGTGATCAGACGAACTTACTGCATTTGTACCCCTCAACGTAAATACGCCCCACCAACTCGACTAGCAGCAAACTCGCACCCTAACTGTAGAGGTCCACAGATGCCGGGAAAATTTCTACTCTAATAGCTTCTTTACTCGGACCGCTTGCATTTGTAATTCCAAGCCCCTGGCCCCCTGTTTCCCCGACTGAACAAATAAGCAAACATTTAAATGTAATGTGAACAAGTATATTGCTGCACAACTCCCAACTAGGATGCCCCTATAAATCTTGCCCCTAATCACAGAAGGCCCTTACATCTCTGTGGCAATATGCCCCCTTGTTTGGGGGTGAACGAAAAAAAAACTCATGACGTCAGTCCGCCTTTTCAAAATACACTGATTTTTATCCGTCGTCTAACCCTGACCTTCGGGGTATGATTAAAGAGTAGTATCTGTCCTGATCTCGGCCAGAGGAGTATAAATACTTCGAGACTGAAGTCATTTTTTAAATTGTTGTCTAGACCCAGAGTTACGGTTAAGGGGAGATGGGTTTTCTCCGCATTAAAATTTGACTTTGTGTCTAACTTTGCCCTCGTGATGTGACAATTAAATAGGGGCACTGTTTTTTTTTTCGATTTACCCCCACCCCCACATATACACCCATCCTCAGTCACTAGTTTTGTCGCTGGAAACCCCAAATAAATTCAGAGATAAATATTGCATATAGCCATTAGAATTCTCATAAGACTTGAAAATTTGAATTGAAAATTTGTATTTGATGTTGGTACGTAATTTGTTTTCAATCGCATAGACCGGAGGTTCCAAATTTTATTTGGCTTGTGGAACCCCCTGAGAGCTATTTAATTATCCGTGGACTCCATATATGCATATATATATGTTTTTAAATCAAATATTTTGTGTCTAGGTTAGTAAAAACTAACAATGTATCAATTTCGTCATAACAAAATACGCATACAAATCTTGAAAATTTAAAGAAACACACGCACAAAATGAATAGAAACTTTTTTCGTGTATCCCTTAAAGTTTCCGTGGATCTTTTTTTTCTTTTTTCTTCGTCATTTCTATTTCTTTCGGTTGTTCCTTCTGTTTTCTTGTGTTCGTTCTTACATCATTTCTTTCTGTTCTTTTTCATTCATTTTGTTTTTGATTCTTTCGTTTAGGTTTTCTTGTTTTAAGTTTTTTCTTTCTTCGCCCACTTCCATGGCACTCTTCCCCAAATTTCGCTATATTTCTTTATTTCATTCGCTGATTTTTTTCTTTCAGTTTTTTCCTTCTTATTTTCTATCATAAACTCGTTTATTCTTTCATTTTATTCGTTTATTCTTTTATAGGATGTCTCTTCTTTTTATATGGAAATTGCTCCAGACATGAAGTTACTTGACGTAAGGAGCTAAAAAAATTACCATTTCAAAGTCAAAAACTAGCCAACAATAAGTGTTGGCTGGATAATTCCTACTCAGAAAACAGCAATTATCCCCCTTTGTCAGAAACATCGCTCATGACTAAAGGACAAAATAAGGGAAGCGAGAGTGACAAAGCTTCTGAAAGTAAACGCAAGGTTTACTTTCTACTCTCCTTCCTTTATTAATGTACATCCAATTATTTCCTCTCCTTTAAAGCTTTTCAATAAATTAATCAATTTACTAAAACTGCTCTCGAGGTTGGGTAGAAAAGAGAGACTAAAGTACGTCAGCACTAACAATCGATTTCTTACTGGAAAAATCCCGAGTGAAAAAGAGTCGGAATTTTACTGCCATAATAATATTAAAAAATAAAACCACACACTTTGCGTGTCTTTGTTTTACGCAGCCATTTGCATTGTTGTTTTACTCTGCAAGATTTTTCAAGCTGAATCGGTTCAGCAGTAGAGGGCAGAAAATGCAGTGTTGCATCGTATGGTTCTCCTCTACGCATTCTCAGATAGTTGGGTCAGTTTTGTAGCCCCATCTACTCATAGAAACTTTTGATCACCCCATTCCCGTTCTCAGGCAGTTATGTTTTGTTCCACTGGAGCCAGAGAGCTTCTGAACGGGGAAGGAGAGCCTCAGAAGGGGACATTCCCATGTCAGTAGGAGGGAGGCATTCACTAGCCGTCTGGTTCATAGCTGTAGTCTGGTCTCTTCCTGAGATGGTGTTAGGGGTTCGACATGATCGAGGAAGCTTCACACAAGAACGTGTACGAAAGCTTAATCTAGGAAATCCTGCTAGTTTAAATTGAATTTCAACAGTAACAGTTGATGTAATAATTTTTTAAAATATCAATAGAAATATCTATTTAAATGTTTCAACCCTTTTAAATACATTCTTAATTTAGATATTTTTGTTTAATTAAATTTTTGTCTGATGAAACGAAAAACAAATCTATTCAAAAAATATGTTTTGGTACATTCTGTTCTAGTATATATTTAGTTATTTTATGAACTTAACCGATAATTTACCCTAGATGGAATCAAAGTAAAATTTCAATGGTGTATTTAGATTATGTGAAAAATTTAAGCCGCATTGAAACTTATCTGTATATTCTGACTGTTAATATATATAAATGTCTATAACACTCAAAGAAAAACATATAGATAGATTTATTAATGATTTTTTTCTTTCATCAATTTTCTACCTAGTTTATTTTTTCTTTCTTCCTACGTTTACGTTCCAATTTTTCTTAACTTTTTTCTTATAGTTCAGCTTTCTACTTTCCACCATATTTTCTTTTCTTAGTTTCGTTTTGACTTTTTCTTAGCTTTTAATTAAAAGCTGTTTTTTCTTTTCCGTCGTTATTTTTCTTTCTTTCTTTTTTATTTATTTCTTTCTTTCTCCCTTTTGCATTTTTGGCTTTTCTTTCAATCTTTTTCGTCTTAGTTACTTTTTTTTTCTTTTAAAATGTCTCTTATTCACTTCGGGTCATACTATCTACTTTTCAATTTACCCTTTCTTTTTTTTTCTTTCTTTATTTTCATCTTTCTTTCTTTACTTATATTTTGCGATTAATCTTTCTTTTTACCCTCCTACTTCTCTTAGGTTATCTCGTGTTTTTCTCTTGCTTTCATTTTGTTTATTTGTCTTGCTTTTTTGTTATTTATTTCTATTATTTTTCTCGTTCTTTTTATTCTATGTTTTATTTTTTTCATTCCAGTTGTTTTCTTCTATCTTTGTTGGTCATCTATACATTTATTTATTTTATATCCCAGTTTATTTTTCATTCGTTTATTTAATTTTCATTTTAGTTTAGTTGATACTTATTAATTTTAATTTTAGTTTGTTTTTATATTTACTATTCAATTGTTACCCTTTTTTTATCAGCTTTTTGTTCTTTCATTTTACTGCTAGTTTCTTCTTTGATTTATTTCTTTTCAATTCTACCTTTTTGTTACTTTTTCATTTAAGTTTTTCTCTTTATTTATTTTTCATTTCATTTGTCATACTTTATAATTTCATATAACATTTCTTTCTCTAATTCCTCTAATTCTAATTGACACTTACAATATATATATATATATATATATATATATATATATATATATATATATATATATATATATATATATATATATATACGCCGTCTCCTTAATTAAAATAGCTATTTTTTGCATATCTGTTTTGTTTTCTCATATTCTTCCCTACATCCATATTTTTTCTTTAAACCAACATCCATTTCTCGCTCAGTTCATAATTCTCCCAAGCAACGTTATTTACTGGAAAATAAACAAGGGAGGCAACTCTGTAAATAAACAACGATAAATAAATAAATAGCGAAAATATTCTCCAATCGCATCCAAAATCGCTGACTCCAATAATCCAAGTTTTTTTTATTTTTATTATTTTCTCCTGGTCGTGGAATGTACACATTTTCCAATAATAATGCGTAAAATAAACAACACTCTGCGTATTATCCAACGAAGTTATTGGGTGTGGCAATATGCGATAGTGCGTTACCGTGTGCGTACGATTATGTGTCTATGTGTAGGAGGTGTGTTGGTTGGTGTGTTGGTTGGTGTGTTGGTTGGTGAAAGTAATGAATGAGTCTGGAATTGAAACGAATGTCGTGTCGTGCTGTGACAAGTTATGTCACATCTTGTCTCATCATCAATTAGGAACAGACTATATTAATCTTGATGCGTCGAACTGACGCGTGAATCGAACAATTAGAATGAGAATATAAATTGAAAAAAGAGTTATTTCATGGGGGTTATGAACCAGAAGCTTGACTTACCGTGTACTAGTCATAAAACGACTCGTTTCATCCCTGGCATGCAGAACCTGGATGTGGGGCAGAACAAGTGTGTTTCGACCAAGTGTTAGTAGCGTGCACTGCCATCCATAAAAGACGAGTTTTAGTTTCGTTTTATCACTAGATCTGTATTGGAAACGGCGTTGTTTAAGATGAGTCTACTACGTGATAAACATCTGGTGGTCAATACGTTGTTGCATTGAATATGGTGTCACTTGAAAAATGTACACCATGTAACAAAGTAACAGTGGCGATCACATTGATTCTATCAGCAAAGACAAAGTGCAAAAAGTAATATAAGCTTTGATTATTTTCTGATTTTAGTTGTTTTCTTCAATTAAGTTAGTTTCTAGAGGGTTTCATGAAATTAGTTAAAAAAAAACATTTGTTTTCCTGCCTTATAATCATAAACGTTGATTTACATGCAGATATATAAAAATAACATTTTTGGTTCCCGTCCCCCCAATCGCTATATATATGAAGTTAAGTGTGCATATACGTTTATATATATATATATATATATAAATATATATATATATATATATATATAAATATATATATATATATATATATATATATATATATATATATATATATATATATATACCCACCCCCACCCTCAACAAGTCTCGATGAATCTATAGATATATAACCACCCCACTAAACCATCAATAACATCAAATTTCTAAGTATTACCTATAATTCTCAGCCTCAAAAGCCTCTCAGTCATACTACCAAAATCATCTCCCACCTAAACCCACAACTCTGATATCACTTAGATTAATCTAATCTCAATTACTTAATCCTTCAATTACTATCTTGAACACTTAATTATTGACTGGTGCTTAGTCTTTATTATTGGTAGTAGAACTATAAAAGCTTACCATCACTTGTAGACTTATTTCGCCCAATGACTTCACAAGTAACAGGATTATAATAATAATAATAATAATAATTATTATTATTATTATTATTATTATTATTATTATTATTATTATTATTATTATTGATACTATTGTCACTGCGACTATCGTAGGTACTATTGGCTTTATTATTATTGTGATTATAATTGTTTTTATTAATACTAAAGATAGTAACACCATTAAACTTCTTTTATATAGTAATTTCACTAGTATTAATGTTAGTATAATATAATTACAATTTACAAATATTATCACAACAAAATTCACTACCGTTACTGAGCTCATTATAAAAGCCATAAATAATTGTATTGAAATAGAATGCAACAGTAGCAATTAATAATTAAAATTATCAAATATTTTTATCTACACGATAATCACCTATTACAACAGAAATGACAGTTATAACTTTATAATTTTATTCTCATTATTAAATTAAACCCACCCTGCCCTCTGCCCTGGTTGGAATTGGGGTCACGATGGCCCAGACACTATATATCAACCCACTCAACTTTCTGAAATATCACCTGTTGGGGTCTCCCCCCTCCCCTTTCCTGTCCTTGCTTATGCATCTTCAATTTCCGGTTGGGGTTGAATTAAAAATTTTAGGCAGTTGGATTCCGTTGACGCTTGAAAAGTTGGCGTTCATTATGAACGCTAATGAAACAATATATATTTTGTCGCAATAATGGAATAATAAAATCACCAACAAAAAAATGTATTTTGCTCTGAATTTTCATTGAGCACTCTCATAAATCCGGTTTCAACTTCCTTCGGATTTATACCCCCTGGATATTTGTAACAAGTTAATTATATATATATATATATATATATATATATATATATATATATATATATATATATATATATATATATATGGTTTGCCTGGGACAATGTCAATTTACCGCTAGAAAATTTATGTGCTCTTAACACAAGTCTAAATATCAGGCATTACAATCCAAGTCTCAGCCATAGAGCATAGAGGGTAGAAATGGTTGTCGTAAGCCGTAGTGAAGGCAACCTATCTAAGAGAAGCAACTCCCTGATATTAAAAAAGACACGTAAAGCCATTCCTCGCGTTATGTTGGTCTGCAGTTAAACTTGTAGCTGGCTATCTTTCTTCTGCTTGTTGCTGGATCTCAACATTTTGAACCGTGAGAGGGACTTAGCTGTCTTACGAAGCTAGATCTCTATATTATCTATCTTTGTGCATATACCCTTCAGATAATGCCACTTGTCTACTACAAAACGCTATGTGGCGATGGAAAATACTTAGACATCTGTGTACTCGGTGGAGCCTTTAGTGACTGAACACCTTTTTAAGAGAGCACTGATCACCCAAAAATTTGAGAGGGGACTAGAAAACACGCCATAAACTAAGCTGGTTTTGACCTGCTTATTAAAATACTGCGGCTGACGGTTGCCCATATTAGCAGAAACAAGAGATATTATGCTAAACGATACTCACTTCAGCCATGTCACTGGAATATGAGAAATCTTATTGACAGTGGCAAAATTATTGAACGTAATTTAATGCAGCTAGTTAATTGCAGACGTGCAGGTTTAACGAGTTATCCACCAACACGTGTTTCACCGTTACTTCGGTTCATCAGATAATTTTTAGCGCCAAACGCAACGGACGATTTGTATTATCCATCCATTGCAGGACGCTAGTCTACTAGGTATTTTACAACTAGGTACTGTGGTACCGATCGTTGCTTACGTCACCAGGTATTCCCAAAAAGTCGACATATACAAACCAGTGATTCGACAAGAAGTGATGTTTAAACGAGAGTTGACCATAAGACAGCTATTTAAATGAATTCTAAAAATAAATACATAAATCTTGTAACTTCTATGGAACAGGTGAATGACCTAATGTTTACTGACGATCATAATAGAATAAGAAAATCAAATTCAAACACGATCGATGGATCTATTTCGTTCACTCATGCATTAAAAACGTCCGAACTTATATGGATACCTGATTTCCAGCAGATATGTTTAAAATATTATTTTGTGTCTTGTTTAGGCATTAAAGAATCTACATGTTTATATCCCCCCTTTTCCCTTCATCTCCTCCTTCTTCGCCTTCTTCTTTTCCTCCTTAGTTGTTTTTCATTTCTTCATTGCTTATTTTTCATCTTCTCTCCTTACTAGAAGAGGCCATTTTCCCCCATGCCCTGAATCTTACACCATTCCTGGCATTTCTATTGCCCCCATCTCGGCATCATTAGAAATGAACTTACACCGCTTTCCACGCGACTCTTTGAAGCCGTATCGTTTCACAGTAATAAATACATTCGAAGCGTAAACCAATCGGATAACAAGCTTTAACTGTCACAATAAGACTGTGGTAACATTAATCTGAATTCAGGCATAAAACAGTTAAATGGTTCCCAACCGTCAAAAATGTCAACAGATATAACAGCCATGTTGTATCATAGAATCATTGGCTTTGGTTTGTCGGGCTAGAGTATAGTTCTGTTCGGTCCTAAAATGTCAATCCTTACAGGCTTTACCTTCTTTCTGGGAAGGGGACAGTTTATTGATAATCGCCTGAGGCGCCTCTACTGGGGAATGCCAACGAAGCTGCTCAGGCATTATGCCAGTTTAATATTGCCGTTTAATATTGGCGTTATCACAAAACTTACACCCATTCCCAGTAGCCCCCATAGTATTAAAGGAGGAGAAGATTCATTGTCTGCCGCTTGAGGCGTCTTTACATGTGAAGGAACTCTGAGGGAAATATACTCATTTTTTACCTGACCATGGGTGCAAAACCGCTGTCCCCTCTAATAAACACAAGCTTGGGAGATATTTTGCTGCTAGTCAGGTGAGTCGATAGTATTTACGTTGAGGGGGTGCCAGTAAGTTCATCGAAGCACATTCTGTGGAAGTACTTGTAAAACAAGCACAGGGAGGCAACAGGGGCTGGAGCTTGCCAAACAGATTAATAAACATTGACCTTTTTCAAAGCGTTCTTTTTATGAGTGTGTACCCCACTTAAAATACTGTTTTTTTAATTTCATATTTTAAAATTTTAATTCATAAATTCTAGTTTTGAAAATGTTATTACATTATGTGTGTATCTCGTGGAATATTCTATTTTTATTATCATTTTATTTATTTAGAGGAAGATAAATCGAGGTATGTATTAATGCTCATTAGTGTAGATGCATTTTATAACAACTCCAATCCAGGTACTGCCTTCCACAGGGAAATACCTCCCCATGTCATACAAGATAGAAGTACATGTTTTACCTGTTGCTGGTGGCATTTCGGTTACTTTTCTGGATGGTCTTCACTGCTGGTAAAACACTGTATCACACGTTGTTATTGTGGGGAGCAGGTACATTGAAAAAAGCATTATCGGACGTTGGTATTGGTGCATACTATTTAAAATTATCCCCAGTTCAAATAGGCCTTTCTACCAAACAGTACCTTCTCATTACAAACAAGAGGGAAAGGCGGATGCACTACATGTCGGCTGAGCATTCTCAATTTTGTGGGAATGCAGAGGTGACGAGGTTATTTATTTTATTTTATTTTGACGATCACCTAAAAATGAACAAGTGTGGCACATCTTTATTATGCATATAACTTTTAGGATGAATGCTTTTACCTTTTAGATGGCCAGGTTCATTAAAGGGCGGACGAAGACACTGTTGTTATTTATTAATAGTCCAGAGCATCGCAATGTGCTCGCTTTAAGAAACGACAGAATCACTTTGAATTAAAATATGATTGTGTATGTAAATAATGGTAGCAGTATTATAAAAATAAGATCATGATAACTGATCTTTGAGAAATGTGCCATAGTTTCGATTACAGACATACGCTAAATTTCATTACGATAATACGATTATTACCATCGTGGCATCAGCCAAAGGCGCTAAGCACGATATTCTTGTAACATAAACCTCTACGAACAGTTTGACTTGCTCATCTAGTTCAGTTATAATAGTTTTGTATTTGTTTTTTTCTCTTGAAAGATTAGTTTGAAGAAACTCATACGAAATGATTACTTCCACGAGTATAGTTATGCCCAAACTATCTTAATGACAGTTCTGATGACACTAAGCGTATGAAAGTAATTTATAAGCAGCCATCTTCTCCAAAACTATCATAACACACGACACTACCATTACGTCATATTGTCACTCGAAAGAAAACATACTCTGCCAAACAATGTTTGGTTATCTTGACACCCATACGCCACTGATTCTTTAATTAGTCGCCATGATCTCCAAATTATTTTCGAGGCGGTTTCCGGAGATCAGATATAGACAAAATAAATGTAAAGTAATTGATTTTCTTCCACTCCTACACTTTAAAAAAAAACTTTTGGTCACCCCAAACAAGTCATATTACCACTTAAATGTAAGACGTTACAGTGATAGGTTCAGATTTATCGAGGTAACCCAAATGGGGAGTTCGGCAGAAAGATGTTTGTTTACATTACATTCCTAACTTTTTTCGGTCTAACTTACGCCTGACTCTGCACAAAGTTAAAAAACAAAACATGTCTTGTAAAAGAAAAACAAATAAACTTAAATCGCTGAATGATTAATTAAATCTGGAGCAGATACGATCCTTAAGAAGATTATGTAGGGTATAATTTTAGAAATTTAAAAAGCGGTGAATGGAGATACGATTTAGTTGCATGCTAGCTCATTCTAAGACAGATGAAATCGTTATGATATAAGAATTATAATCAGTATGAAGTTTGGGGTAAGGGAATGGAAGAAACGTTTTTTTTTCTATCAATAGTAACCACTTAAGAGAAAAATACATGCCTGACTTAATTACGACTAGGTTACGGTGGAAGTCATCATTCGTGATTAACCTGGAAATACCCACAGAAAAATTTAGAAAAATATTATGAAATAGATAGCATATTTAATTGTTCAAAAGGACCTAAAAAATGTTCAAAGAGAAGAACTAATAGTGAGAATGCAAGTCTTTTTAGATGAGATACAGAATGCTAATGTAAGGTTAGCTATACTAAGGGACAACTCGGACAACCCTGATAATAATATATTAAGTATATATTAAGGGCTTAAGCTGACTTAATCCTTTATTCAACAGACTGAAATCTTGAACCAATGGAAGTTCATGAGGTTCGCAAACAACGTCGATATAGAACATTCCTTAGAGAAGAAAGTAATAGCAAACTTCATCTAGATAGAAACAAAACATGCGGACAGGATATGACTCTTAGGGTAGAATGCTGGACAATGCATCTGGAGAGATCTGAGAAACTGTTTAGGTACGTTCGCAACAAGTCCGGCTAATAGACAGTATAAGGGCTAGGGGCAATTGTTAGAAGTGATGGGGCAATGAAGTTTTCGCCTGGCCTTGACTTGACCTAAACAGGCTGGTGATCACACTCAACTGGCACCGAAATATTCCATGTTATTTTGTTCTTACAGACTCCACAGAGCCTTAACAGTGTGTTCAATGATATTTTTATTTATTTGCTTTATTGGACCAAAGGCTTGAAATTAATGTAACTTTATACGCCTATTTGGCATAATTGATAGAGTGTTCGCTAATGAACCGGGAGACCGGTGTTCAATCCTCGACTGATTCATACCGAATAATAACAAAAATGGAACTTGATGCCTCCTTGTTAACCACTCAGGATTATAACGTGAAGAACAAGAGAGTGGTGTAATCAAGGGAAATGAGCGGTGCACTTCTTTAGATCTCGGTGTATTAGCCAGCGAAAAGAGAGCTCTTGGGTTGTCCTCAACTGCAGTTGATCAATTTATTTATTTCATTTAATATAAGCTCATAATACCTTTTAAATATAACTTAAATAAAAAATTCGTAAAAAAAACTAAACCAACAAAAAGAAACGACTTAAACAAAAATAGAAATAAATAATGCAAAATAAATAAAGAAACGGGAAAAAATAAGAAGCCATGGGTTTGCTTTCGTCAACCTCGTTACTCTCGCTTCCATCTTTTTTTTTTACTTTAATTCTCACATTCCATGAGCAATGTTTCTGACAAAAGGGGAAGAATTGTTGTTTTCTGGAACGACTGTTGTTTTTAATGGGTGGTATGCAGAGATTTTCAATGTTCTAATAATATTCAACATAATCTAATTGTCAATCTATCCATCCCATTAGCACGTATCCTCCAGTGACTTTTGACCTTAATAAGTGGTGACCTATTAGTAAAAAAGTAACAAACGTAAATATATAAATATTTTAGAATAAAAAGACGCCCCTCCTTAAAGTAAGAAATAAGCAATCCAACATATATCTGCAGATTAAAAATATTAATAAATATGCGATAATAATTGCCACATACCGAATATTGTCGCTTTAAAGAAAAAGGCATGTGTGATAATCAGAAGTCTGAAAAAATAAAACAAAAAATTCTGTCTTAATTTTAAAAATTTACTTTTGTTCACCAAAAACGAGGCATATTGCTATAGAAGCGCAAGGGGCTAATTTAATAGGGGTCAGATTTATAAGGTTCAACCTAGGTAGGAAGTTGTGGAGCAAGATGTTTGTTCATATTACATTAACATTTCTGCATCTTGGTACAGTCGGGTTAACAGGGAGCAGGGGTAAAATTGCAAAGGGATGCAGTCTGAGAAAAAAAGCTAGTAGAGTAAGAAACTCTCCTAGCATCTCGGGACCTTTACATTAAAGGGTGGGATTGTGCTGCTTGTCGGGTATTTGCGTTGAGGGGGTATAAGTCTAGTAAGTTAATCGGGGCACATTCCGTGGAAGTACTTGTAAAACATGCATAGGTATGTAACACTACGACGATGTGACAGAGGCCAAGTCTTTGAAGTTAGTGTGGGACTTATTTGATTAGAATTGCCAAACCTTTTAAGTTCGAAATAATTGGTTCCGGACAACTGCTTGCATAGTTTCTTGTTAAATAAAAGAGAAAAATATGTGATAAGAAATTGACCGAAACTTTGAAGTTTCAAGTAGTTGCTCCAGAGCGATGCTGGTTATTTATTAGCGAGAACATCTTTAAAATGAGTGTTTGAATTGTATTCCAGTGTTATAGTAACCCTAACGTTATTTTTAAGTAAGATGAATTACATGTAGAACTTGATGCAGAAGGCTTCTGAACCTTCGCCAAAAAGAGAACAATGACAATGAATCAAACCAACATATCAACTTGAAATTTCGTGAAAATGATTAATGGTCGCGTTTTCGTTACGGAACGGAGATGGCGGGAAATTGCCCCAAATATACGAGATGGCATCAATGGTATTCCCAGAGTGCACCATGTGCTGTAATCTGCACTGTTGTAGAATGGGGCATATATATATAGAGACGCTGGCAAAGACAAACCGGGTCAGTTTGCCAAAAAGACTCTTCGAATTGTTCAATTATTACATGTGCTTTTCTTACGTCGCTTTGGAATGTTTCTTGATATTTACGATGGCTTACAAAATCATAACAATATACCCGCATCAAATTGTGCGTGGAACTCGTTAAACCCGCTACCGGTACCTTGAACTGTTTCGCTCGTTTTTTGTTTTGTTTTTGATGCAGATGCATTAGGTCAGACATATGTAACGCGTGAAACGGTGAGAGCGCTCAGTGTCGGCGGCTTTTTACCATACTGGTGCAGGTGCAAACAAAAATTAAGATAATTCGACATTTGGCTTTTAAGATACCCATTTCAAAGATCAAGTGATTCTGGGGTATGTATGAAAGTAAGGGAATAACATTTGAATCGACCTCCTCTCTATGACGTCTTACTTATCGGAGATTGAAAACCTCTTACCCTCGGTTCACAATACAAATATATCAGTAGTACTGCGTTCGATTGATTCGTTACACAGAGATACAACATTCGATAAATAGATATTTAAAATTACGTTTATGAATTATTGAGATGATGTTTGATAATTTGGATTATTCGGACTACTATTCTCATTTTGGTTGTTATTCTCACCATGTTTCGACCGATGCATCTTGTCTAACTAGAGAGTCTTTATGGCGCAACGGATAAAGATGTTAAGTTACAATCAGTTCTAATTGACAATCTTCTGGAAGTTGAAGGTTGTATCCTCATTATACGTGAAACATAACTAAGAATAAAATAAAAATTAATTACTTCTGCTCTGTCATGGACGAGGGAACGAGAACATTCTACCACCGTTGATTAACTAAATTTTTCAGCTTGAAATTTCGTATTGATTCCCCAGTTCAACATAGAGTTCGACAAGATTCACCTGAAGAAGGCCGGAGGTTACATCGGCCAAAACGTTGTTACAATAACATCCAAGATGTGAATAGTAATTCAAATAATCCAAGTAATCCAAACCTTTGAATGATGGTTAAGTTATGGATGTCGGTCAAAATTGATGACGACAATATCCTTTCCTATCGTTGTTCTGCAGCAGCTATGGAGAATGATCCTGTAGTGGCACGTCCGTGGTTAAAAATGACACTAGAATGACCTTGGAAGCGTCCATCTTCTACGAGCGCCCATGGCGTTTGTTTTCGTATATTTGTCACTTTTACAGGATATCGATCCTTTTAATATTTTCAATGCCGTAACACCACTTTTGTCAACGGTTAACTAAACAGAACCAATTGAAAACATTTTGCCTGTAGGTGGAGTAAATTGTGGCTTCATACCTGTACCAAGACTATAAGTGCGTAATTTAATACAATTTGTTTTGCTTCATTGATTCGTTGGTCATCTATTTAATGGTATGTCAACCTTTTTATGGTCATTATTAAAGTTATTTAATATAAGACAAGAAGAAACCAATTTTCCTTCTATCTTTTAAATCAGATGTTTTTGGTATAATGGACGTAATTCATTCTACATTTTCGATTTTCGTTGAATGAGACAATGATTTGTAATTAAAAATATAAGTTCTTCCGTTTGTTTATTTCTCAGATAAACAAATAGTACCCGGACCTTCGCATAAACTCTGACTTCTATGCCGGGTCTAACTCTCTGCAAGACTCCATTATTTCAGAGGCATAGAGACACAGTTATAGAATTAAAGCGTACGTAAATTTATGTCAGTTAGGTCGTCGTTTGGTATTTGTTCTTAAAAACAATATTTATTTCCTTGTTTATTTTTTCGACCTATTGACATCACTGAAAACGGAATTTTGATTTTCAATCTCTCTCAGGAATAATATTTTTTATTTTGACTTTAATTATTATTCTTTATCCAAACGCAGCTTAGAGCCGAGAGGCCTTCGTCCGAGTTTCTAATCCGGGTTGCTCCAGTCATATCACTAAATAATTTTGGAAACACTGTACTCATTGTTAAGTATTCATTGAACGCATAGATATGAATGATATTGCAGGTTTTAACATTTTCAAACTGCATGATTGCTTAATTAAACACCATTTGTCTGCATTTGAACTCGCTATTGCCTATTTAATAGTCCGCGATGTTATCGATTACACCAATCACGAACCCTTGTTTTATTGGATTGACATTGTCGGTTTTTAAAGTGTCCAGTACTTAGTTACAGCAATGCCTCCAGATAGTAAAGTACTTGCTTTGACATATTTTAGAGTGGTTGAGAGTTAGACGGATTTTCTTGAGATGATCGCTGGGCGTTACTATAGAACACGGCTTCTTCTTCGAAAATAACGACGTTTTTGTATTGTGTTTTAAGATGTCGTTATAGAATATCCACGCAACCAATCGAAATTAAAACGGCAAGTAAATTGTAAATCAGCCGCCGGAGTTTCAATCAGCGGTTATATTAGTGCAGTTCCTGTAATAAAAGTTGTGCAATTCATTCATGCATGATTCTGAACTAACTGGATATGGTATTAATCACTCCCAGCAAACAAGCGGAATATAATAAACTATGCTACTGATACAGAATCCGACTCAATTTCCAACAACTTCGCGTCGGCAGTTTTCGGGCAAGTTACATAAGCAGCCTAAGATGCTGAAGCGTTTAACCAATCAACTGTAAACTGTCAGCAAATAAGTTTCCAACAAATCTTGGAATTGAGGAAATCAAGAAAAATTTGTCAAATGAAATGCAGAAAATGAGAGTATATGTGCAGCTTGACACTAAGGAACACGATTACGGACACATTTGCATGATTTGAAAAATTATCTACTATATCCACGTCAGATTGGAGGTCCAGGGCATACGAGTCTATGTTCAACCGTAGAAAGAACAACGTTTGCAGAGTTCTTCAGCCGCTCTAGGTCTTTGGAGGATATTATCCCACAAAGAAGTAGGGTACCCTTTTATTTTATTTTGTTCATTTTATTTTGTTTAAAAAGTTTCAAATAAATTATATTTTTTAGACAAAAAATGTAATTTATTTGAAACTTTTTTGAAAAAAAAAACTGACGACGCAGCAGCATTTTGAATTTATCGTCTGTTCATCTTCGCGTCGACATTTTCCGGCTGCTTACGTAACTTGCACGAAAGCTGCCGACGCGAAGTTGCCGGAAATTTGGTCGGATTTATTATCAGTATCTAAACTATAATATTTTGTATCATAATGAAAAGTTTCAAACAAACTAAACGGCACTTTAGTTATCACTTGACAGAGTCCTGTTCTTTTTTATTTTTAGTATGATTCATGCAATATTACAGAAAACTTGTTCGAAAGTAATGACGATATACAACAACGAAATAAGCTGTGGTAAACTAACATTTAAAATACAAAAATATATGTTTTATTTACGGTTGTTTAGGTATAATCCAACTATGATATGTTGTAAACTAACATTTCTGCAGCCATTTTTATTTTTCTATTTAAAAATTAGAAAGTTTATGTTGCAACACAAACCAGAATCCACATTCAATGTATATTAGATGCTTCGCCTGTAGGACAACTGTATTTATAAGAAAAAAGAACTCGTGTTCATAATGGCAGATTTTTTTTTAATATTGTCAGTATTTTTTTCGGTGTTGTTTTAAGATGTGTTCTTCTGAAGTTCGAACTGTCGTTGTAGCATTCTTTTTATTTTCTTAAAATGTAACTTCAATTGCGATGGCCAGATGCAAATGAAAAATATGCGTATGAAGTATGGAACATTTATTTATCTAAACTAGTACTTAAAAACATTCCATGATAGCAAGAAAGGCATATTTCAGAGCTGATGGATTTTAAATATTTAGAAAAACAGAAACCTATGTTTTATACATTTGCATCATTTAAAATGTTTGTGTGAATTATTCTACATCATAGAATTTGGCATTTAAATATAATGTAAGTATAGTAATTATTTTTTTTATTTTGTTAAATTTATATATTTTTCTATGATCCTATTGTTTTTTTTCAAACTTCCTTAGCATACATATAAAATATGGTGTGATTAGGGAAGTTTGATTCGGGGCATGATGTTTCTACATATATACTGAATTTTTACAGACTTCTGGCTTTTAAATTGATTCTTGAATTTTATTAGAATCCCTCGCCTTCCACTAAATATAACCATATTCAAATTGAACTTGTTCAACAACTGCATTGATACAATGAGTTTCTGCTCATTATTGAAACTTTCTTTAAACTATTTTTTATTTAAGCATATCTTAAAATTTTGTTGCAAATTTTCAAATTAATGTAAACCAATAATTAGCATCTTATTGGCGTTTTCTTCTGAGGATAAGAGTAATTCTTTGAAAATACATGGATTAAAAGTCATGTCATTTTATTACTAGTTTACACACCTGATGATTATAATAACATTTTAAAGTATATCACTTAATTTCTTTCATCATTTCAATATTCCCTAAAGTAATGCGCTATTTCCAATATCGATCATCTCCCTATCACGATAGGATCTAATATAAAATAATTACTTTGATATTATTCACCCACCCACCCACACACACATATATATATATATATATATATGTGTGTGTGTGTGTGTGTGTGTGTGTGTGTGTGTGTGTGTGTGTGAGAGAAAGATAGAGAGTAAATATTAAATAATATTTTCAGAAAATAATGGAAAATTATTTTATGGAATATTGCATAAGAAATGCAACATACTAGTATAAATAAGACACACACACATACTGAAAGCCGAACTAAGGTATTTCGACCATATTCATTTCGTGAAAAGAGTTGTCCAAATTAATCTGGTCGAACGAATCGACTGAAATATCTTGAATAGCGTTAAGTGTTTGTGACCTTATTTCTACTAGTATGTTCGCTTGCTTATCCACTATTCCATAAACACACACAAACACACACACACACACATATATATATATATATATATATATATATATATATATATATATATAACTGAATGTGACATTATATATAACTGTTTTTCTTACAATGGCAAATAAACTACTGCTAACACATACGATTCGAGCTATCAACAGGAAATCCTAGACTTTACATCTCCCCCTCCTTATGATTCTTTAGTAGGGCACATCTCAGGCCAGGATTTGAAACTCGAAATAACACCTTATGTTGCGAGAGCAGGTACATTCTCACACAAGTCGTTTTCTTGTATATGCATATACTGAAATCAGGCGAAACGAGTCTAGGATTTTCTGTCGATGGTTGGCGGTGTGCATGTGTGCCTAGTTGTGGAAAAGTAATTATATATATATATATATACATATATATATATATATATATATATATATATATATATATATATATATATATATATATATATATATATAGATATATATATATATAGAGAGAGAGAGAGAGAGAAGGAGAGAGAGAGAGAGAGAATTGTGCTCGCCAGGTAGAAACTTTTAGTCGGATTACATCGGCTCTGTTCGATAATAAAATCCCATTGTTCGTCATTGCCCTGGGTTATAGATGTTATTTTGATTACAGCACTTCTTGTTGAGAAAATCAGATACCTTAACACAATAATTTGTGCATACGCGGTGATAGTTTTCGAATTTCTGGCGTGTGACGAAATGATTCAATTGCATATTTGCCGCTTTGCATGCAGTGGATTCTGGTTTCAAATACCGGGTGGAAGTCTGTCTTACTGAAGAGCCAAAGGAGAGCGAAACTTGAGGGTATGGCTTCCTGTTCGTGGTTAGCTTGATGTGTGAAGTTCAAGGTGTATCTGATTGTTGAATAACACTTATATATATATATATATATATATATATATATATATATATATATATATATATATATATATATATCCTCCACTTTATAATGAAGCCGAATATGTATTAATTTTACTATATAAGTAAATATAAATCCGCCCTGTCACACAAAAGTTAGCGTGTAAACACGTGCCTCCAGGGCATACCATTGAAGTAATGATGGGAAGTAAGAAATATAAATAGCATGTCAGACAACCGACGCTGCCTGAAATATATTCGTAAATAAATTCGCTCTTTCTTAAATAAAAATTCAGCGGTAGTTTTTTTTCAGGTTATCAAAAATTATTACTATAGTTTACATATGAAAAATAAAATTACTGATGTAGATCTTTGATTTCATGTGAATATTAGGGCGAACATCAATGTCAGTAATTTTATGATAACTATATACATAATAAATAAGTTACTAAAATAAAATAATTAAAAAACTGAATTAAATCAACATCTAAACTAGTAAAGAATGAAAAAATAAATAGAAAATAAATTATTCCAATCACACACGTGATAAAATAAGGTAACCTATTTATTTGACATACTTACAAAATGGATGCACCACAAACAAAAAGAGTGTCAAGTCAAGGTCGGCCGGGACTTTCTTTGAATGAAGCTCGGCCATTAGATAATGAAAACATTAACCCGTGAGAGGGAAATAACAAGCTATCTGATTGGTTACTTAACTAGACTAAACACCACGAGGATATACCAGGCTAATCAATAACAAAAGTCCATCCACTTAGCCTGATGATTCCCCGTGGGGATGAAAAGCGTTATCCATAGGACATTAGCAATAATTTTTCTAATGAAGAAATTTTCAATAACATTAGTAGTGCTTACAATAATGCTCTAAGTAATAATGGTTATATAAACACGACTATCGAATATCAAGATAATAGGAATAGAAATAAAAGTAGGACAAATAGAAAACGAAAAATTATACAGGAAAAATGTTTAATGAAAAATGTAGTATATTTAAGCACAGTTTTCCCAGAGAATGATCCTGGTTTGAAAAGATTCTACATAGGGAGTACTAATAGTGATTTTAAGGATAGGTACAGAAACCATAAATGCTCATTTAACAGCATAGATACAGATAGAAAGGCCACTTAATTATCCAGTTATATTTTATCCCTAAAAAGAAATGGCATAGTTCCTGTAGTGAAATGGAGTATTAAAAAAAACACCAATACCTACACAGAACAACCTTACTTGTTTTCTGTGTTTAAATGAAAACAACTGGCTATAATTTTGTTTCCTAATAAGAATGCTTTACTAAATCATAGGGACGAGGTAGGTTAAAATTGCAGGCACTTCAAAAGCTTCACCTTAGATGAAAAAAAATAAAGATTCAAAATTAAAATTACTCTCTCTTTAAACATAACATTAAATTATTACAAATAATAAAGGATCGCGTAATTAATGTATCATAATTAACAATGATAGGTAGGATTTGGTCAACTAACTAGTTAATAGGATAACTTGATGTAGAAATCTTAAATATGTAATTAATAACAATAATATAATTTTTTATTTTTTAAATTCTTTATTTGTTTTTTTAATGAAAATAATGATAGGTTAATCAAATCCACTATTAATTTAAATTTTAGACATGTATAGATATTAATGTTAGTATTATATATATAGTTTTCAAATTATTTTTGTAGGTTATTATTATACATAATAGGTTATATAAATGATCGTATTGATATAACTCCGGATGATGGGATAGCTATTAGAAACCAAGAGATCTATAAATTTATAAGTTACAAGGTTTAGATTTCATATTGAAAGAAGAGATTTGTTGAAGGGTTAACATAATGCTAAAATTAGTGAACTTAAATTAATACCAACTAAACGTCCGTTAGGCTAAATCAATATAGATGGACACATAATATAAGATCATTTCAAAGAGAGAATATAATTAATCTAAAATAAAATAAAATGAAAAATTCAATTCCTTCAAAAATAACGCAACATCAGTATAAATGATAAAGTATTAAGTAGATTACCATAAAGAACTAGATAAAAATAAAAATTAGTCGATATAAAAAGCTTGGTTTCTAATTCTCAAATGATTGGGGAATAATATTATTATTGGATCAACTTAGTTCGTTGGTAAATATAATTGATATGTATTAAGAATTTTAATTAATTAATAAATAACGATTGTCTTAATATACATAACACTCTATTTGGGAGCTTATGAAAATTATGATTAATATGAAAAAGAAGCGTATGCGTGGTCCCCCTCTGTATGTGACTCGATGTGATTTTCCAAGGTCAGCGATACTTATTTTCTATTAGGAACAATTGACTCCACGTTTTGGCCAAGTTTCAGAGAAATTGAATGGATGGATGAAAAGTTATAGGGCAAAAAATGTCATTTTTTGCCATTTCGGGGCCCTTTGACCCGCTGGTGGGCTAACCAGATTTTTTTTAAAAGTCAGAGAATGTCACTTTCTAACCTGACCAAAGTTACAACTCCATGCAAAATTTCAGAGAAATTCAATGGATGGTTGCGAAGAAAAATCCGGACGGACGGAAATGCCTCAAAACATAGGTCCCACGATTTTATAAATCGGGGGACCAAATATATATATATATATATATATATATATATATATATATATATATATATATATATATATATATATTTGGTCCTCCGATTTATAAAATCGTGGGACCAATATATATATATATACCTTACAGCGCATAACATACCCAAAGATAATTTTAGAAATATCTAAACCAGTAGTACATCCATCTTGGATGTGTCATTTTGTCGGTATTCACCTCCCCATAATGGAAGCATTGTTCATTCAATTAAAAAAGCCCAACATCAACCATGCCCGTTATGAGGGGTGCGAAGGCGTGTTGAAATGCTTTTGAATATTTTTAATGTTTGTAATCACATGGAAACGTCTTCTTAAATAAATTCACCAATTTTATTTTGCATTGTTCAATCATCTGCCTGAAGACGACCAATGATGGTCGAAAACGTTTGCGTCAAATATGGAGATTTTCTGCACTCCTTGGTTAATAGTACAAGATCTATTGTTCGACGAATAGAAAGACTGGATCACCAAAGGAATAAACAGAAGTTGGCACACCTGTTCAACCATATATATGTATATATATACATATATATATATATATATATATATATATATATATATAAGTATACATTTTTATTTATACAAACATTATTGGTTACATATGTGCATACATGTTTCGGTTGCACTTTTCCCAGAAAGTCAACCTCATCAGACCAAGAATTTTCGAGAAATGGATGGGTTTGAAGAAATTTCTCTCCTTAATAAATCTTTTTGGAGTTTAGTCATTTTCTATTACTTATGAATTAGTATCGGATTACCTATTCCACTTGCTGACCTTTTTTGTTAGTGGTTGTCCTTTTTATTACTTTTTATGGCGTCTTCTTTTCCCATCCTTATTTTATTGCCCCCTACTTTCTGGGTTTCTTTGAACTCTTTAACCAATTTTTATAAACTCACTTCAGTATAAATATCTTATCTATATATCAAGAATCACACATATATAAACAAACTCTAATAGATACGCAGATACAAATAAATAAACAGACATTGATATACATACACATCTAAACATGGACACACACAGATCCACTATCAATCAAGTATATATTCAAAATACATACGTGCTTATAAATATATTCTAGATGTATATTCAATACAAAAATAAATATATTCTAGATGTATATTCGATACAACAATCCATACTTCTACACAAACACATATATGTACAGCTATATGCACCTACACACGCATATCTATACATACACACACATACATATATATACACATACATACATACACACATATATACACACGCACACACACATATACATGCACATATATACATACATACACAGACATACATATATATATATATATATATATATATATACATATACACATACATACATAAATCATACATGAGCATATTCGTAACATGGATATACATGTATACACACACACATACACTTTTAGTATAAATAGTTCCTAAAAATACGTACACATATGCACATATATATACATACACACACACTGACATATACATATATATATACGCATACACATATACATATATATACATATCTATACACATATACATATATACACATACATACATACCCAAGCATTCACACACATATATACACAGGCGCCGACAGTTCACACCTATACATATATACGAATACAAATACATACATACACACCTATACTTATACAAAGTGCACCTAAATTAATATATACAAGCACATACCCAGAATATATATAAAAACTAGACTATGCAAATATAAAAACTACCGACAAATGTATACGTGTATACTCATAGTCAGATATACACACTACACACACACAACGTACACATACACAAACATACACACGCACAAGTCCACATACATGCATATATATATATACACACATACACATACACACATATATATATATACATATATATATATATATATATATATATATATATATATATATATATAACTACACACACAAATACGTACACATATATAACGTACACACCTAGGCATAAACAGCTCTACTTGTTATTGAGCACTTTTTATAAACACTTTCTACGGATTTACATTTACAGAAACTAATACAATACATGTACGATATATATATATATATATATATATATATATATATATATATATATATATATATATATATATATATATATATATATATTTAGGCAAACATTATTAAATAACACAGAGTGGTTTTGTTTGATGCGACTTTTTTTTATTTTTTCAATTTTCCGAATTGTCCATCTAATGTTACGGTCAAATTGATATAAATATGATCCATGGGTTTCTTGTTCCATTCTTTTTTTCTTTTTTGCAAGTACTTTCGATTTGAATCGTCAAATCATCTTCAGGCGGTATTAGTTTTAGTGTCTTCACAAATTATTATTTTACTGTTGTGCTGATTTTGTAATTATAACGGCGAGTAAGTTATAACTTGAAAAAGCGTCGTAAAGTTGAAATGTACATGAGAGCGTGATGGCGTTCTACACATATGGGAGATTTAAAAGTTTGCCTGTTTAAACCGTTAAGAAATTGATGACGTTAAAAAAGTGGATACTTCAAACGTATAACTACCTAATGGCTAAGAATTTGGTAATGTTAATTATTATGCTAGACACTTTAAAATCTTGCGACTAGTTTCATAATTGACATTATTAATTGTGGGATGTTTAGTTTTTATGTAGAGGGCTTCGAGTATTTTTAATTTTTTGATATTGGTATCGTGGTGTATTATTTTGGTAAATGAAAATATGCTGCCTAAATACACACAATATATATATTTATATATATATATATACATATGTTTATTTATATATGTATATAGGTGTGTATGTGTGTATGTGAGTGTATAAATGTGTGCGTATAAGCGTGGGTGTGTGTACGTGCGAGTGTGGTTATGTCTGTGTGTGTGTACATGTAGTTAAGGAAGGGGTGACGGGCCGATTCTAGCCAGTCCTGCTTATAGTTTAAGCTGACCGACTTTCTTATGCGTCGATGTCATCTTACGCAAAGGAGTTTCTCGTCTGAAAATTTTTAAATGTAATTTGTCTGTTTGTTTTTTTGTCTTTTTTATGATGGTGTATTGGCGGATCTAGTCTTTGCTCATTTGTTGCTCTGATGAGGCGTTTAAGAGGTTCTGAAACAATTGTCGGATATTCATTTAGCCTTTTTAAGAAAATTAAAGTTGAGATATTCAAAAACAGACATTCATTTAAGCTACAGAGCGAGGCTCCGATTAGGTTCGTTGAGTCCTATAGATTGTCTTGATGTTCATTGCTTGCCGCAATTGGACTAAAGATAACGTAATTTCTCCGTATCACGTGATAATTTCCTATGTCCTAGAGGATAGAACGTAAGCGTGCGGAGTCAAAGGTGACTCTGTTAACGGGGATCGTGCATCGTGACTGTTTGAAATTATCAGTCCATTGCACTGATGAAAGTATAAGCTCGAAACGACGTCGTCTGTAGGTAAATAAAATTTAATATTTATTTACGAATATTATATATATAGATATATATATATATATATTATATATATATATATATATATATATATATATATATATATATATATATATATATATATATTTACTACGCGTATAAAATGTAATAATAAATTTGGTTTATCTGAAGTTTCTCTTGTAGTTTCATGACTTATACATTCTTCAGATGTGTGTTTATATATATTAAACATACTATTATTAACAAGCATGTTTTCATCTTATCATCGACATTAATAAACGGTGACTGGTTTTATAACGCAAAAAGATGTTGTTATCACAAAGAAAAAAAGCTTATTGTTAAGAGCACTATTAAATCTGCACGTTTAGCGATGAATCTGTTATTCCAATCGTCAGCATGACAAACCGACGAAACTATTATTCAAAATATAAGTGTGACAAACCAATGAATCTGTTATTCCAAACTAAAGTGTGACAAACCGACGAAACTATTATTACAAAATATAAGCGTGACAGACCAATGAATCTGTTATTCAAAACGAAAGTGTGACAAACCGACGAAACTATTATTCAAAATATAAGCGTGACAGACCAATGAATCTGTTATTCAAAACGAAAATGTGACAAACCGACGAAACTATTATTCAAAATATAAGCGTGACAGACCAATGAATCTGTTATTCAAAACTAAAATGTGACACACCAACGAAACTATTATTCAAAATATAAGCGTGACAGACCAATGAATCTGTTATTCCAAACTAAAGTGTGACAAACCGACGACACTATTATTCAAAATATAAGCGTGACCGACCAATGAATCTGTTATTCCAAACTAAAATGTAACACACCAACGAAACTATTATTGAAAATTTTAGCGTGAAAGAGCAATGAATCTGTTATTCAAAACTAAAGTGTGACAAACCGACGAAACTATTATTCCAAATATAAGCGTGACAGACCAATGAATCTGTTATTCCAAACTAAAATGTGACACACCAACGAAACTATTATTCAAAATTTTAGCGTGAAAGACCAATTAATCTGTTATTCCAAACTAAAGTGTGACAAACCGACGAAACTATTATTCAAAATATAAGCGTGACAGACCAATGAATCTGTTATTCCAAACTAAAATGTGACAAACCAACGAAACTGTTATTCGAAATATAAGCGTGACAGACCAATGAATCTGTTATTCCAAACTATAGTGTGACAAACCAAGTAAACTATTATTCAAAATATAAGCGTGACAGACCAATGAATCTGTTATTCAAAACGAAAGTGTGACAAACCGACGAAACTTTTATTCAAAATATAAGCGTGACAGACCAATGAATCTGGTATTCAAAACTAAAGTGTGACAAACCGACGAAACTTTTATTCAAAATATAAGCGTGACAGACCAATGAATCTGTTATTCCAAACTAAAATGTGACACACAAACGAAACTATTATTCAAAATTTTAGCGTGAAAGACCGATTAATCTGTTATTCCAAACTAAAGTGTGACAAACCGACGAAACTATTATTCAAAATATAAGCGTCACAGACCAATGAATCTGTTATTCCAAACTAAAATGTGACAAACCAACGAGACTGTTATTCGAAATATAAGCGTGACAGACCAATGAATCTGTTATTCCAAACTAAAGTGTGACAAACCAACGAAACTTTTATTCGAAATATAAGCGTGACAGACCGATGAATCTGTTATTCCAAACTAAAATGTGACAAACCAACGAAACTTTTATTCGAAATATAAGCGTGACAGACCAATGAATCTGTTATTCCAAACTAACGTGTGACAAACCGACGAAACTTTTATTCGAAATATAAGCGTGACAGACCAATGAATCTGTTATTCCAAACTAACGTGTGACAAACCAACGAAACTTTTATTCGAAATATAAGCGTGACAGACCAATGAATCTGTTATTCCAAACTAAAGTGTGACAAAGCAACGAAACTTTTATTCGAAATATAAGCGTGACAGACCAATTAATCTGTTATTCCAAACTAAAATGTGACAAACCAACGAAACTTTTATTCGAAATATAAGCGTGACAGACCAATGAATCTGTTATTCCAAACTAACGTGTGACAAACCAACGAAACTTTTATTCGAAATATAAGCGTGACAGACCAATTAATCTGTTATTCCAAACTAAAGTGTGACAAACCGACGAAACTATTATTCAAAATATAAGCGTGACAGACCAATGAATCTGTTATTCCAAACTAACGTGTGACAAACCGACGAAACTTTCATTCGAAATATAAGCATGACAGACCAATGAATCTGTTATTCCAAACTAACGTGTGACAAACCGACGAAACTTTTATTAGAAATATAAGCGTGACAGACCAATGAATCTGTTATTCCAAACTAAAGTGTGACAAACCAACGAAACTGTTATTCGAAATATAAGCGTGACAGACCAATGAATCTGTTATTCCAAACTAAAGTGTGACAAACCGACGAAACTGTTAGTCGAAATATAAGCGTGGCAGACCAATGAATCTGTTATTCCAAACTAAAGTGTGACAAACCAACGAAACTGTTACTCGAAATATAATCTGTTATTCCAAACTAAAGTGTGACAAATCAACGAAACTGTTATTCGAAATATAAGCGTGACAAACCAATTAATCTGTTATTCCAAACTAAAGTGTGACAAATCAACGAAACTGTTATTCAAAATATAAGCGTAACAAACCAATTAATCTGTTCTTCCAAACTAAAGTGTGACAAATCAACGAAACTTTTATTCGAAATATAAGCGTGACAGACCAATGAATCTGTTATTCCAAACTAAAGTGTGACAAACCGACGAAACTATTATTCAAAATATAAGCGTGACAGACCAATGAATCTGTTATTCCAAACTAAAATGTGACAAACCAACGAGACTGTTATTCGAAATATAAGCGTGACAGACCAATGAATCTGTTATTCCAAACTAAAGTGTGACAAACCAACGAAACTTTTATTCGAAATATAAGCGTGACAGACCAATTAATCTGTTATTCCAAACTAAAATGTGACAAACCAACGAAACTTTTATTCGAAATATAAGCGTGACAGACCAATGAATCTGTTATTCCAAACTAACGTGTGACAAACCGACGAAACTTTTATTCGAAATATAAGCGTGACAGACCAATGAATCTGTTATTTCAAACTAACGTGTGACAAACCAACGAAACTTTTATTCGAAATATAAGCGTGACAGACCAATGAATCTGTTATTCCAAACTAAAGTGTGACAAACCAACGAAACTTTTATTCGAAATATAAGCATGACAGACCAATGAATCTGTTATTCCAAACTAACGTGTGACAAACCGACGAAACTTGTATTCGAAATATAAGCGTGACAGACCAATGAATCTGTTATTCCAAACTAAAATGTGACAAACAAACGAAACTTTTATTCGAAATATAAGCGTGACAGACCAGTGAATCTGTTATTCCAAACTAACGTGTGACAAACCGACGCAACTATTATTCAAAATATAAGCGTGACAGATCAATGAATCTGTTATTCCAAACTAAAATGTGACACACCAACGAAACTATTATTCAAAATTTTAGCGTGACAGACCAACGAATCTGTTATTCCAAACTAAAGTGTGACAAACTGACGAAACTATTATTCAAAATATAAGCGTGACAGACCAATGAATCTGTTATTCCAAACTAAAGTGTGACAAAGCAACGAAACTTTTATTCGAAATATAAGCGTGACAGACCAATTAATCTGTTATTCCAAACTAAAATGTGACACACCAACGAAACTATTATTCCAAATTTTAGCGTGAAAGACCAATGAATCTGTTATTCCAAACTAAAGTGTGACAAACCGACGAAACTATTATTCAAAATATAAGCGTGACAGACCAATGAATCTGTTATTCCAAACTAACGTGTGACAAACCGACGAAACTTTTATTCGAAATATAAGCGTGACAGACCAATGAATCTGTTATTCCAAACTAACGCGTGACAAACCAACGAAACTTTTATTCGAAATATAAGCGTGACAGACCAATGAATCTGTTATTCCAAACTAAAGTGTGACAAACCAACGAAACTTTTATTCGAAATATAAGCGTGACGGACCAATGAATCTGTTATTCCAAACTAAAGTGTGACAAACCGACGAAACTGTTATTCGAAATATAAGCGTGACAGACCAATGAATCTGTTATTCCAAACTAAAGTGTGACAAATCAACGAAACTGTTATTCGAAATATAAGCGTGACAAACCAATTAATCTGTTATTCGAAACTAAAATGTGACAAACCAACGAAACTTTTATTCGAAATATAAGCGTGACAGACCAATGAATCTGTTATTTCAAACTAACGTGTGACAAACCGACGAAACTATTATTCAAAATATAAGCGTGACAGACCAATGAATCTGTTATTCCAAACTAAAGTGTGACAAACCAACGAAACTTTTATTCGAAATATAAGCGTGACAGACCAATGAATCTGTTATTCCAAACTAAAATGTGACAAACCAACGAAACTTTTATTCGAAATATAAGCGTGGCAGACCAATGAATCTGTTATTCCAAACTAAAGTGTGACAAACCAACGAAACTGTTACTCGAAATATAATCTGTTATTCCAAACTAAAGTGTGACAAATCAACGAAACTGTTATTCGAAATATAAGCGTGACAAACCAATTAATCTGTTATTCCAAACTAAAGTGTGACAAATCAACGAAACTGTTATTCAAAATATAAGCGTAACAAACCAATTAATCTGTTCTTCCAAACTAAAGTGTGACAAATCAACGAAACTTTTATTCGAAATATAAGCGTGACAGACCAATGAATCTGTTATTCCAAACTAAAGTGTGACAAACCGACGAAACTATTATTCAAAATATAAGCGTGACAGACCAATGAATCTGTTATTCCAAACTAAAATGTGACAAACCAACGAGACTGTTATTCGAAATATAAGCGTGACAGACCAATGAATCTGTTATTCCAAACTAAAGTGTGACAAACCAACGAAACTTTTATTCGAAATATAAGCGTGACAGACCAATTAATCTGTTATTCCAAACTAAAATGTGACAAACCAACGAAACTTTTATTCGAAATATAAGCGTGACAGACCAATGAATCTGTTATTCCAAACTAACGTGTGACAAACCGACGAAACTTTTATTCGAAATATAAGCGTGACAGACCAATGAATCTGTTATTTCAAACTAACGTGTGACAAACCAACGAAACTTTTATTCGAAATATAAGCGTGACAGACCAATGAATCTGTTATTCCAAACTAAAGTGTGACAAACCAACGAAACTTTTATTCGAAATATAAGCATGACAGACCAATGAATCTGTTATTCCAAACTAACGTGTGACAAACCGACGAAACTTGTATTCGAAATATAAGCGTGACAGACCAATGAATCTGTTATTCCAAACTAAAATGTGACAAACAAACGAAACTTTTATTCGAAATATAAGCGTGACAGACCAGTGAATCTGTTATTCCAAACTAACGTGTGACAAACCGACGCAACTATTATTCAAAATATAAGCGTGACAGATCAATGAATCTGTTATTCCAAACTAAAATGTGACACACCAACGAAACTATTATTCAAAATTTTAGCGTGACAGACCAACGAATCTGTTATTCCAAACTAAAGTGTGACAAACTGACGAAACTATTATTCAAAATATAAGCGTGACAGACCAATGAATCTGTTATTCCAAACTAACGTGTGACAAACCGACGAAACTTTTATTCGAAATATAAGCGTGACAGACCAATGAATCTGTTATTCCAAACTAACGCGTGACAAACCAACGAAACTTTTATTCGAAATATAAGCGTGACAGACCAATGAATCTGTTATTCCAAACTAAAGTGTGACAAACCAACGAAACTTTTATTCGAAATATAAGCGTGACGGACCAATGAATCTGTTATTCCAAACTAAAGTGTGACAAACCGACGAAACTGTTATTCGAAATATAAGCGTGACAGACCAATGAATCTGTTATTCCAAACTAAAGTGTGACAAATCAACGAAACTGTTATTCGAAATATAAGCGTGACAAACCAATTAATCTGTTATTCGAAACTAAAATGTGACAAACCAACGAAACTTTTATTCGAAATATAAGCGTGACAGACCAATGAATCTGTTATTTCAAACTAACGTGTGACAAACCGACGAAACTATTATTCAAAATATAAGCGTGACAGACCAATGAATCTGTTATTCCAAACTAAAGTGTGACAAACCAACGAAACTTTTATTCGAAATATAAGCGTGACAGACCAATGAATCTGTTATTCCAAACTAAAATGTGACAAACCAACGAAACTTTTATTCGAAATATAAGCGTGACAGACCAATGAATCTGTTATTCCAAACTAAAGTGTGACAAATCAACGAAACTGTTATTTGAAATATAAGCGTGACAGACCAATGAATCTGTTATTCCAAACTAAAGTGTGACAAACCAACGAAACTGTTACTCGAAATATAATCTGTTATTCCAAACTAAAGTGTGACAAACCGACGAAACTATTATTAAAAATATAAGCGTGACAGACCAATGAATCTGTTATTCTAAACTTAAGTTTGGCAGACCAAGGAAAATTCAATTTTAAACTTAAGCGTGGCTGAGGATGAAACTGGTGTTTTAAACTTAAACGTTACAGACTAACAAAATGGAATTTTAAACATAAGCGTGACATACCAACGAAACTCTTATTCAAAACTAAGCGTGACAAATCAACAAAAGTTATATTTTAAACTTTAGTCTGCCAGACCAACGAAAATGCTAATTACCCCTTAAACATGAAAGACGGGCAAGAAACTTTATTTAAAACATAAGCGTAGTACACGAAAAACATCTATTTTAAACTTAAGCATGACAGACTAGCGGCTATGCTATTTCAAACTTAAGTTGGATAGACAAACGAAAATGTTATTTCAAATTTAAGAATGACAGATTAACGAGAATGCAATTGAAGACTTAAACATGAGATGCTATTTAAAATAAGCTCATCAAATGCCTTCTACACTTCTAAATTGTGATAATAGAAACGAAGAGTTACCAGCTGAAAATCGAATGAGATGGTTTGCATGCCGTATGTGTCCATCAACCAGAGGAAAAAGAAAAGCAAGGCTTTTTGTTCACAATGGTAGATTTTTAGAGTTGGAACTGATTTTCACACGTGACTAACTAATTTGTATGTCTTTAGACCAACTGAGAAGGACAGATTCAACGACTTTTTGGAGAGAGTAGAGACGAAAGTGTCGGCACCGGAAATTTATCAAAAGTAATTTCAGCGTTTGAGGAAACAGTTCATTACATAAATATTCACATAAGTTTTTCTTAGATTTTATGCTCGTTTTAAATTGTAATGTATTTGATTAGACACACCGCATTATGAGCTGAAAATAATGTTGTTTAAAGTATATTTTTAACTAGAGACAGACGCTTTCTTTAAGTATAAATAATTTTCAGAAAACGAATAACAGAAATAAGTTAAGTGCTAATAGATAAAAATAAGAAATAAGAAATAAAGTGTGACATACCAAAGAATTAAAAAGAAAAGTGCAATAGAGCATTTAAAACAAGAAATAATAGTTCATTAAATACCAAAAGCAGACGACACTTAAAACAAAGTGAAAAATGGCGGAGACAAACAAACAATTTGAAAGACAAGAAACAAAGGAGATACAAGTAATAAATCAACAGGGAAATTAAAGGAATATACAAAATAAAATAAATTACAAAAAGATGATTTATTTACATAAACTGAATCACGCAAATCTAAGTCTTTATCTACGGAAGCAAATAGAGAACGACGGTAAAAAAAGAAAATGGCTGATCAAAATCTACCCTGCACCAAGGGTGGCATTGGAAACTGACTTTTCTTTCTTTTACACAGAATAATGGACCACACAGACAAAACAAAATCGCTTTCTTTGTTGGTTTGGGGGAGGTCGTATACGACTTCACCCCTGTTATCCAATTTGTTTTAAAAGGATTTCGGATTATTATCGAATAAGCACCAACTTTTCAGATTATAATTTTTTAACCGACTTGTTCAATGAATATGTGTTGCTTGTTATTTTGCTGTCTATTTTACATAAGATACAACACATCAAATTGAAATCTTTTGAATACGTGGTTACTTCTTCTCTCTGAAATTCTTTTTCGGCAATTATTTTTAAAACATAGTTCCATTATTATCGAATATGCAGTACATTTCCAGACATAACATACTACAAAAAAAGGTGACCCTTTACGTCACCCATTGAGCTCCGGTTATGTTTTCCTGGTTCATAAAACTAAGTCTTAAAAGCTAGTTAAATTTAAAATAATAAAATACATTAGTCTCTTTCAGCTTATTTTCTCTCTCTTTCTCTCGTTCCTATCTCTAAATACGGTTTTAATAGTATAACTACTAGTGTATATATTCATTTTATTTTATAATTGACTGTTCCAATCTTTTTATTCTTTTCTTCCTTTTACTTTTACATAAACAGAGATATAAAAATGGGAAGAGAGAGAGAGAGAAAAACAAGAGTGATAGACAAATTTGTAAATTATGGCTAATTAAATCAATTATAATAAAAGATTTTTCAAACATAACTCAATCCTAAAACTAAGGAATATTTTAGCCTGTGTTTTGTGACATTCAAATATATAGGAACAAAACTTAGAGAAACAAATCTTGATCAGCTCAGATTTAGTATAATGATAGAATTCTTCATGTCTTATTAATAATTTACAATATCGAACCAAATCAAAACTCCCAGAAGAATTTTTCGGACCCTTTTCACCAACAACTGCTTATTTTCTATCCCAACTCTGGCAAATGTGCCTAAATAAAACTTTGAAATCAACACAATCATTGAATTAGTAAACATTTTATAACGAATCAATATGCAAATTAGTTAGTCAAAGATACGTCGATGGCGTGGATATGCTCAGTATGTGAGGAAGCTGCACTTCTATTTTGTATATGACGTTAGAGTTGTAATGTCAATGTCAGTGCAATAAACTGTCTAGCTGACCTACCCTGCGTTGATCGGTAGTCTTGTACTGTTAATTTAGCTTATCCTCTGTTCAGTTAGTCTTTTTATAAAATTGTTAAATGCGTAATAATAATCTCGAACCGGAATGAATTTTCTATTTATTAAGTGATGTGGACGAATTAAATCTCAATATGAAAAACTGTACATGAATGAAACTGTGATTCATGAATGCAAAAAAAGTTCTTTTAATTTTTAAAGCGTAATAATACCCTCAAACCCGAATAAAGCTTATAATCATCTATTTATTAAGTGAAATACAGGAATGCTTTTAAACCTAATAATATTCTCGAAAGGAAATTAAGTGAAGTTAATCTTAATTATAAAGAAAATTCGAGCTATTTATAATAAAATAATAAATAATATTATAAAACTCTGATCTATGAGAATATGGGTATTAAGATTATTTCTCCAACTTAATAATCTCGAACCGGAATTTAGTTTATAATTTTGTATTTATTAAATAGAGTTTATGAATATTTATAAAATTTTAATGAGCTGGAATCGGGATATTGTATATAATTATTTATTTATTAAGTGAAGTGAACGAATTAAATTTTAATATTTTAAAATGTAAACAACTATATATCAATTCAACTGAATTTTGTGAATATACTTATGGCTTTGTAAACTTGCTATCGCTTCAGAATCTGAGCTACTTGAAACCAACATTTTAAATAATAAACATTTCATAAGTGTCTTGTAAACACAAAACAAGCACTTTCATATTTACTGATATAGATACATGAATATTAATATTTCCGTAATTTTGACACACATTTATTTATCTTTGAAACAAAACCAAGAAATGAAAAGAAAAAAGAAATGCACTCGCTAGAGAAACGGGTGAAGGAGAAGGGGAAGAAAGTAAGCGACGGATAGAGAGTGAGAGAGAGAGAGAGAGATGGCGCAAGAAAGGGCGACCCCAATTTTTTTAAAGATACACACACACACACACACACATATATCTATATATATATATATATATATATATATATAGAGAGAGAGAGAGAGAGAGAGGGAGAGAGAGAGATAAAGAAAGAAAAACTCTTATGCCTCATCAGTATATATTTCTAGCTAAGATATATTAGTTTCATTTAAATCATCTCCTTTGATAATTAATGAAAATATTTTAAGAAACGTTTTCGTAATTTATACTTCATTATTTAATCAATTGAATTAATTGTTGTTAATATCAGCGAAACTATTGCAGATATATAGGTAAATAAGACAATGAAATTGCTAATTAATATCATTAAATATTAATTTATTATGAACTGTTTAAAAAAATAGTTATGCAAATTAGGCATTTAAAGCTATTTTCTTGAATCGTTCGTGTGTACTTTATATACAATAGTTAAAAATATTATGTTGTATTATTGATTTAAATAATAGTTACACGTGTTGATGGTAATATAGGAGTGATAAATGAAAACACTTCCCATTTATCCATTTAGATAGTTTTTTGTGTAAGAATAATCTCGAACACGAATGTAGTATATAATTCTCAAACAAATATTCTGTTTACATTATCTATTTATTAAGTGACGTGAAGGTAGTAAATCTTTATCTAATCAATCTTTATAACAATGAAAGTTTGATTTATTTGTATAGAGTTGTTTCGATTTATTTTAAGCGTAATAATATCGAATCGGATTGTTGCTTATAAGTCTGTATTTATAAAGACGAGGAACCGAATTTTATCTTAAAAGAAACATGAAAACTACCGTATATTAATGAAACTATGAATTATTAATGAAAAGTGTTTTTATACTTTGTTTTTATTAGAAGTGTAAGCAATAATAATCTCGGACCAGAATTTTGTTTACTACATAGGAAATACGACAAATCGGCCGTTATGAAATTAGTATCCAGTTATTTTGGTAGCAGAATTGAAAAAAATAAAAGATTAATAAAAACTAAATATTTAAATCGATGAAATCAATTAAAAGGAAGATTTTATTCTTCGCCATCACTGACTTCTTGCAGCCTGGACTCTCCTCCAGCGCTCACAGTAGCCACGGTTACTACTTTTCCTTTATCACTCCATCATGTCAACCCAAAATTTCGATGTACTTGCATGACATTTTTCTTCAAATTATCATCCTGAGGAAGTCTTACAATAAAGACGAAACGTTGATGAATATATAAAAAATATCTCTTGTTTTTTTTCCTTTTTCATTTCCCATATATATATATATATATATATATATATATATATATATATATATATATATATATATATATAGGGTGACCCCAAAAAACGGGACCCCGTGTACACTTTATGTGATATCTCCTTTATTTATTCACCGATTGCCCTTATTTTACAGGACATGGCAGAATCCACGACCGTGAGTACACCAAGACTTCAGTGGGAGCTGGGACAAAGAATACACTGTGTTAAATTTTACTACAAGACAGGCTCGTTTAAGAAAACCCAGGACAGTTTCATGTATCAGTTCGAATGTGAAAAGGCTCCATCCAAAAGCAGAATTCAAAACTTCGATAAGTATGGGACCGTGGAGAACCTCAACGCTGCCAGTGAGAACCGTCCAAGCCACTTGGGACGTCCCAAGAAGCGGACAGCCGAGCTGGTCGAAAGTGTGAGAGACTCTCTCCAGGAGAGTCCGAAACGCTCTGTGCGTAAGCGAAGTCAGTCCCTCGGTATCTCCCGTGAGACTTGCAGGAGAGTGCTGGTGAACGATAGCAGGGCTTACCTATACAGAATACAGACGCTGCAGACCCTTACAGACTCAGGCAAGAAGCAGAGGAGCGCTATGGCAGTCAAGATGCTCGATAAGACCGAGGAGACACCAGATTTCCTTAACCTCCTTTGAACCCTAGATGAAGCCCACTTCCATCTTGAAGGAAAGGCGAACTCCAAGACAAATGTCTTCTGGGGGTCCTCCAGACCAAATGAAGTAGCCACCAAGCCCCTGCACTCTGTGGTGTGGGCTGCAATCTCGGTCAGAGGCATCATCGGACCAATCCTCATCGAAGAATCTGGCGCAGCAGTGACAGTCACCAAGGAGCGGTATGTGGAGGTCCTCAAAACTTTCAAGAGTGAGCTCCAGACACTCTACCCGTCGCTCATGAGCAAGTTTGGGTTCCACAAGACGGAGCAAGTTATCACACCTCAACCCTGTCCCGAGATTTGCTGAAGGAGAACTTCGGAGGCCGAGTGATCAGTCTCAAGACTAATTTTGAGTGGCCACCCCATAGCCCGGACCTAAGCCCCCCAGATTTATTTTCTTTGGGGCTATCTTAAGGACAGAGTGTACGCAGGGAAACCCAGAACCAACACGGAACTTAAGGAAGCCATCAGAGAGGAGATGAGAGCCATTCCAAATTCAGTCTGTAAGAACGTCATGGACAAGTTCGTTCTGCGCCTCAAGAAATGCACGGAGCTAAATGGAGGCCATCTAAAACACATGCTGTAGAACGGAGAAAAAAAAGGCTGAAGACCCTAGTGTTTTGATGTGATGTTTTGAATATAATAAACTAGTTATCACCAAAAATTCATTTCATTCGGACGAAACACTAAGAAACGGAGCCTAATTAGAGTTGGGGCCCGTTTTTTTTTTTTTGGGGGGGGGGGTCACCCTGTATATATATATATATATATATATATATATATATATGTTTAAAAATACCATTATCATACCATTTTATAATAATTCATACTAATGAAAGGTAATTTGCTTTAAAGTTGTGTAACAAACTTGCATAGCTGAAGTGGAAGAAATACTCGGCGAAAATGATCAAGTTTCTCCACCATCGGGCATGGAGCAAACAGATTTTGATGAATTCATCAGCTTCGATGAAAGTACAAAATGTTATAGAGAACTGACTGACACGGACATCACACGTGGTATAAAATCGGATGATCAATATTTTGACGAAGATGATGATGATGCTGAAAGCGTAAGTTCTGAAGTTTCTGCAAGTGACAAAACATTGCCAAATTCTCTGGCTGCATTGAATGCGCTTGAAACTCTGACAGCCTACTTTGAAGCAAAAAGCAGTAATCCTGATGGTGAATTGAAAATTATTTACGGACTGTATGAAAGAGATTTCTGTACAATCAAAAATAACTAACTTTTTTAAGAAAAAATAATTTTTGACTGAATTATTTGTGAAAAGTGATTGAAAATGTATTTTTCTCTGTTTTTTTTTTAATGTCTATAACTGTTAAATAAACTAATGTTCTGTACGTAAAAAGCGTTATATGACCTGTTCCCATACTTACCTAAACAAAATAGACCAAACCCAGATATAAGAGAAACCCGCATATAAGATACTTCTCCGGTCCCGACAGCTCTCTTATATCCGGGTTACACTGTATATGTTTAGTTATGTTTCCATTTGTTTGTTGTTCGCGTGTTTTGTATAGATGTTTTTGTATGTATGTATGTATATATATATATATATATATATGTGTGTGTTGTTTTTGTGTGCGTTTATGCATCTGTGTCTGTATATTTATCTTTTGGTGCATGTGTATATATATAAGCATATATATATGTATAGATATTTATATTTATGTAACTATATATATATGTGTGTGTGTGTGTGTGTCTGTGTGTGTCTGTGAATGTGTGTGTGTGTGTCTAAATTTTAAATGCATCCTTGCAGCAAAACATTTTGGAAAGTTTTTGGCAAAGGGAACATTGTTGCAAAAAAGTGCATTTGGATTTCACAGATCTGATGGAGGATTCAATTTCTTTACTGTGATAATGTAAAATCAAGAAAGAATGGTAAAATCAACTGAAAAATATATCAATAGTTACAATCCTTTGCATATTTTGCTGTCCAAGACATTGGAGAAAATAGCATGATTTTGACAAGATATGTGACAAGTTATCAAATAAAAGCTGACAAAAATGAAGCTGAAGGTGTTTGGGAAATGTTGGATTAAATTAGATTAAAATATGGAAGATACAAGTCATCTGGTATTCAGCTCATTGGGAAAATTGATATTAGAGCATATGAGTGTGCTGATAAGTATTTAGAACACTATTTATTTGGATCATCTGATCAAGTTATTTAGATTGGTGTTGACATTCCTAACAAAATAAGCCACAGGATCAGATAAAAACAAGAATTGCAAGAGATGCCACAAGATTCCACATGTATATTTCATTAAAATATATTGGAAAATTATTATTCTACAAGTATTCCTTTATTTCACTTAAGACATAGATAATTATAAGCTTTATTCGAGTTTGAGAGTAGTATTACGCTTACAAATTAAAAGAAACCTTATTATATGAAGTTGCTAGTAATTATGAGCAGGTGTCATATCCACCTAAAGAGAAAGGAGAAGCAAAAAGAATGGTCATAGCAAACAATAAAGGCTATTTAAAAAAGTAAAATAAAAAGTTGTCAAGACTCCAAATGTGCCTCTGAACAAAGATAACAAAGAGCGCTATAACCACAATATTCTCATTATTTCTAAGCCTTGGAGTAAGTAGGATATTGATTTAGTGAGTGGTTCTAGTTCTTAATCATTTAATCATTCAAAATTGTTATTCAGGATTTCAAGCACTGGATCAATATGAAAATATTAAAATAAAATTTCTGATTCTATTTACTTGGAGAAACAATTAGAAATTGAAGGTAAAAAGAAAGTCAAGGAAAAGTAATTGATAGAATCAAATGATGAAAATAAAACTGTTGATGCTTTTATTGAAAATCGAATGGAAAGAAATGTGACTGATGAATCAGTGACTGAAAAAGAAGCTCAACTCAATGAAGATCAAAAATATATTTACAATGTAAGAAATTTTAATTATCAGAAAACAACCGATATGCAGATGTGATGAATGCTAACAGATTCTCAAATTTGTTCCTGGTGTGGGTGGAACAGGCAAAAGTCTATTTTATTGACATATTGTTTTACAAAATAAACCTCATCACTGATCTAACTTCTGGTGTTCTCTGTCATAATATGTGGACCAACCATAAAATATCCACAATGTAAGATGAATCAGGAAGAAAAACATGAAAAATAAAAAATAAACAAAGAAAAAAGAGGGTGATATCAAATATTTATAGAGAATACAATATAATAATAAAATAAAATTATGGGGGTAATAATCAAACCAAACTTAAATTTTTTAAAAGCGTATGAGAGTAAAATTAAGAAATAAATTAAAGAATAAATGAATTAATTAATTAAAATGAAAATTTATTGTATTTTATTTAAAATTTTAAAATCTTAAGACAAAACAAAATGAGAGTAGAATTTAACTTAATGAATAATTAAAATAATTTGACAACAAAAGTCGATAATAAAGGATATAGGAATGTACCGAGAAAAATATAACTTGAAACTATTATTCTAATTTTTTTTAAATGTACCATAATTAGAAAAAAATTGAAATAATAATGAAGAGTAGAGTAATAAACGTATATATATATATATATATATATATATATATATATATATATATATATATCAATACAGAGAAGAAGAAAAAATGCAAAGAAGAATTTAATACTTTAAATTAGAAAAAATATGAAGAAGATAAAATTATTTAAGTAAACTGAAGAGAATTAGACAAATAGAAAAATAGATAAAAATCAAAATTAAATAATAAAATAAAACAGAAAAATGAGAAAGAGGAAATAGTAATTAGAAGAAACAATAATTAGAACAATAATAATCATCATGATCAAAATAAAATAAATAAAAATAGATATAATAAAAATAAAAATGAAAAAAACACAATATCTACATACACGTGCACAAATATACATTCATATATAATATACAAGAAAATTAAAAGCACTTTGATGTAGAAGACAACACAATTATTTTTATATATCTTTCTCATATGCAAATAATTTATATTTATATATGGAAAAGACAATTAAAAAATTAAAGAAAAAACATCGGAAAGCAATTGGAAGAAAACAAAAAACAAGAGGCCACTTATACATAGATTCAAATAAATATTCCTAGGAGTACATAAAAACAATAATTAAGCCGTTAGATTTCAAATGATCTGAGAGTGTTTTTATGAGATCAAATAAAATCTAGCTCAAATATTGTTCTAGTTTCAATGTGAAATCAATGGAATAAGAGAGACAGATTTAGCAAAACAATGGAATTTAAAACTCCCTCATAAATATTGTTTAAATAATCCCATAATCAGTTCCGAATCATCTGTGAATTATTATTACGTAAGCCTCAATCCCGAATAAGCTTATTTGAAAAATAACGGTCAAGCAATGAAGAGAATAATACAAAATGACTGCTATACTCCTAAAATCACTACAAAGATAGGTAATTAGTACATCTAGTTAATTAACTAGGTAATTAGTACATCTAACGGAATCTGACGAACACACAGACACATATACTTAATTCCATATACCTAGACAGATATATATATATATATATATATATATATATATATGTAAAACTCCACACGCGTACAAAACTATACCCATCGACACACACAGCCACACACACATATATATACATATCTATACAGTTATATAAGTATTATAGTATTGAGATATAAAATTAGAAAAGAAAATAACAATAATAATAATAAATAACAATTAAATAAATAAAAACATGAATAAAATCACCTAAATAAAAAAGGAAAATAATCATAAATAAAAATAAAAGAAAAAGAGAATGCCAAAGAAATACAAGATATTATTTAAAGTAGAAGATTTACTGATTAGACTATATATGATACTGCAAATATATATAAAAAAAGACTTAAGAAATAAAAACTGCCAAAATAAAATTCTTAAATTTAAATGGGAAAAAAAGAATTATGTTAAATATTATTAGAACATTAAATTAATTGATTAAATTCCAAATGAATTAAACAGAATTCAGATTGAATTCCAAATTTAAGTACATAAAATATCAATTCTATAGGGAAAATGAAGGTGTAATTTGCTTAAACAAAAGGAGTATTGAATTCTTAACGCATGCCAATGGTCTCAAAGAGTTCAACATCTAAGGCAGGTAAATAAATGAGAGTGTATAGGTTAACTTAGCAGTTATATGATTACATACATAATTGTAAATTACCTTAAGAATCAATTCGGGGGTGTATAAACCTAAGCGGTCGTTAATCCATGGACTCATTATATATATATATATTAACAAACACTACCTGCCCTCCGAGTGGCAATTACTAAGGCTGTAGTCTTCTTTACAGTAACCAAAGAAATAGTTTCCATTTGACATTTTTGTAATTTAGATTAAAACAGCAATATGATGATTGTCGTAGTGTTATTGTATATATTCCAATGTGGTAGAATATACCGTGCCTAAACATCGTCAACGTTTGTTCTTTTAGGAAAAAACAACAAAAAGGTTAACAGATATGGTCTTTAAGATATTCAACGTTGATGAATTGTATTTTATTTAAGCATAAACATGGAAATGTATTCCCCATTAAAACTGGTTATATAATGAAATGAATAAACATAAGGGTGGAACGTCGATTGGTCAAATATAACGATTTTATATCATTGAGTAATTCAAAATGGGTACTTTGTACTTTTTACCTATATTATAAAAGACAGAAAAATACTAAATCAATATTAAAGAAATAGACTTTTTTGTAATTTAGAAAAATTAGAGGATTTTTTTCGTCTCTATGACAATTTTTTAAGTTATAATAATAATAATAATAATAATAATAATAATAATAATAATAATAATAATAATAATAATAATAATAATAATAATGATCATCATGATTATCATCATCATCACAACTAACATGTTAACTCCTTGACCTTTTGGCTAGGAGCAAACTGTAGTATCTGTAATGAATCTGCTCTTAGTTTTAATGTTCTCTGTCAGTGAAAGAGAAATCCTTCTAGACTGAGGCAATTGAAATTTGTGTTCCAATTCAGAGTGCCCATTTTAGGGGAGCTGAATTCTCCCAACGTTAAATAAACGTTGTGCCTAACTCTGCTCTCGTTGGAGCAAGTAAATAGAAACAGCAACAACAAAAACAACAAAAACAACAACAAATTTATTAAAAAAAATAATAAACGCATAAATTTAATTATTAACAGAAAACTTTTAATGAGTATTGCGTTTAATGCAAATTTTATTTTTAAAAGTAATTATTCCAAAATTGTAAAGGTTGTTGCTATGTGTAAGTATGTGCGGGCGAACGCGTAACCTCCTCAAAAACAAATAATGAAACGTAAGTTATGATTGTAAATGTTAGACTTAATTCATTAAATCGTTTAGAATAATATTACCACTGATAATAATTAAGAAATTAATATCAAAATGTTTTCGTATATATAATAAAATAACAATCAAATTATAAGTGAATAGTACTGAATATAAATTTATTAGACAATGTTTAAAAATTAATATGCAAATAATGTGTAGCCTTGAGAGTGTTTAGTCATCTTTTCTGTGACTATATATACGGTATGTGAAAATGTTTTAATGTATAAGTTAATTAGGAAGAGGTGACGTGTTTTGATACGAATATAGTTCGGAAAAACTCAACCTAGATCATGGCTAACCTCTATTTTTCTCTTCGCTCTCAGTTATACTCACATACCAGTCTCCGCATACACACACCCCACACACACACATTTTCATTCACCACGGATCCAAACCTTCTAACTTACTCATTCCACACATTCTTGACATAGCAGCTGGTCAAAACCTACTACTCTCCAAAAATTTTACACCTACCCACAACAAAATCTCCCTGCTCCCCCTCACCCATTTCACCCTTACGACTACTTCTATCACACTCTTACCTACCTACCTCTCCCACTTTCAAACCACCTTCATTTTTTCAAATCTTTTCTAAAACCATGACATTACCCACACACCAAAATCCCAGAGCCTCCCCCTCCTCTCGTCTTTCCCCCACCCCTGCACTAATAACAAAACAAAAACACACACAAAAAATTAATAACCCCCTGTACATGTGAGTGTAGATGTGTGTACGTGCGTGCATACGCATATGCGTGCGGATGTTGTATATAGACATGTATGTGGTTCCATGCACGTATGTGTATATAAGTTTATTTGCCGGTGCGCATGGAGGGAAGTAAGCGTACGAGTGGAATATAATAAAATAATAAGATAAAGAATTTAATAAATTTTCTGCAATACACTAAATATTAATATTATTAATACATCATCAATAAAATAGAAGTTAACAACCCCCACACAGAGACGAAACTTATACCCCTCAAATGAAAATAACAGATAGCATCCATCATTTACATTATTCTTGTTTTTCGCTTATAACCAATTTTAGTTTTCAACACTACTGGTTATAAACGGGACATATTAACGAAACACCGTTTTTTTAATATACGGCTTTCCCCCCATTAACAACCAGAAAATACGAAAACACCAATTCAATAAACAAAAATAAACAAACACGTTAAGTCCAAAGAAATATTATTGCATCATCTTTTTCAGCACTATATCGAACAATTAATCCGATACATAAATGTATTCCCAAAAACGACAACAAAAAAGCACCCTAATTTCATAAACCCAAACGGCAAACTTCATAGCCGCCCCTTTCGTATTTTTTCAGACTAATCCACAAAAGAACAGATAAATAAATAAATAAATAAAACTTGCTAGGGAATAACAAGAAGACCTTTCAAACACGAACTAACATCGAACTCTCTTAAGTCTTAGTTAATCACTATCCCACACCGGATTTTTTCGGTGCCCCCCTCAGAGATACACCGTTTTCTGTCATTGTTGACGCCATTCCCTATCGGGCCGTGAGTACAATCGTTTCAGCTTGCCGACGATTCCACTGGGCACAGAGATTTACTAAAGATGTCTAAATCTGCCCTTTTGGATGAAACCGCGGTATATTGCTGAAATAAAATATGTAATATACAGTATCTAAATAAATTATATTAGCTCTCTTATATGATCGAGCACTTTATTTGATTTCTTTTCATATACAACCTGACACTATATATATATATATATATATATATATATATATATATATATATATATATATATATATATATATATATATAAACGCTTATTTCTATATATGAATTTACATAAGTACATATATGTTTCTTAGTTTATTTTATTCGCGCTTTTAGTCATTATGTTCGCTCAGTGAGAATTCATTTGTTCTATTTGACTCCTTTCATGTTTCAATGTACAGTTGCTATAAACATATATATATATATATCTTTATATATATACATATATATATCTTTATATATATATATACATATATATATACATATATATATATATATATATATATATATATATATATACATATATATATATATATATATATATATATATATGTGTGTGTTGAGAGAGAGAGAAAGAAAGAGATATATTAGTATATGTGTAAGTGTATGTTCTGGTAAAGATTTAAGAGAGAGAAAGACCTTATTTTTTCCATCCACTCTTGGCTACTCTTCCGTGAGTAAACCCTAACTGGATGCACACGCAAAGTGCCAGTCTCGTACATAAAACCAAACCAAAAAAACGCATAGAGGCGTACGAGCGCCGAAAACCCATCGAGACACAAATAAATTCCTACGCGGGGTGCCTTGCATTATACACCCTGCCTATTTACATATTATTAGGAGCCGCTGAGTCGAAAAAGTATTCACCGAATGAGAATTGCACGACTCCCTTCTTTCCGCCATCCTTTAAAATAAAAGAAAACGATAGCACTCTACCCATACACCATTATATGATTTTATTGTGTTATGTAAACGAGATATTTTTTGGAAATCTATTATACAGACGTTGTCTAATTGGAAAAGGTAACCCCGAAGATCATTCTTACTCTGAAGTGTGAATATCATAATTATGTTGGTTTCTGTTAATCTTTGTTTATTTACTCATGGGGCACTACATTATTACACTGGGTCAGGAGTATATGCTGAATCGGAAGTGATGAATATACTTTATATACGCAGTGGGTATAATAATACAGCGTTACATATGGTAAGTGGTATATGCTGAATTAGTAGGTGCTCAATGCTCTAGATAGAGCACGCGTATAATAATACACTAGTACACTTGCTATGTGGTATATAATTGGTGGAGAAGGAGAACACACGAAACTCTGTGTTGCCTGGGAATACGTTTAAATAAATACAGGTTTCATTATATTTTTAAGGGAGGCGTGCTCGAGAAACTCGGTGTTGCCTGAGAGCGATAACTTTCAAACTTAAGCACAGGTGAATTTCTTACACTATTATCATTTTAAATGAGGTGAACACAAGACAGAAAATATAGGCAGGTGTAGGGGCGAGGTGAGGAGTGAGGAGGGAAACGAGGGAGTGGGGAAGTGAGAAAGATAGAGAAAAGGATAGATAGAGGTAGAGACATAGCAGTTTTCAAATAAACATGTTACCCAAACTTTTTAACTTCTTCTATTTTTGTTATGGATCCGGGCAACACTGGGTAGCATTGTTAGTATTTCATCAGAAAAAATATATTTTACACGGAAGGGCCTAATATTTCATGACGCTAATATCTCACAAGTGCACACTTAGTATTTCATAGGTAAAGACCGAATATTTCATAAGTCAGAACTAATATTGTATATAGTTTTTATACTAATGGGTAACCGCTTATCGAGGCTCGGGAGCCACTCGAGCATAAGAGTCACATAGATTGTCGGTTGAACGATGAATGACATCATGAAGGCATTGGAAACAATAGGTGGAATGGGCAGAAAAATACAAAAGAGGAATTGACTATTCAAGAGGACGCCTCAACAAGTATTTGTTTACATTAGACTTGATGCTGTAGTCGGTGGGAAGCAGCTTCCTGTTATCTTGTTCCACAGATGAGATGTTTTAGGAAATAAACTTTGATCATTGAAGTTTCGTCTGATTCGTAGTACCGAGATAGAGAAAGTAAAGTGGTTTGCTGTGGTTGTAGCGGGCGGGTCTTGCTGTGAATGTTTTACAGAGGGACTATGGATTGGAGCTCAGTCGAGCACCTACCTGCTATGAAAATAACGATACAGTAGATAGAGACTAGCAACATTTGTGTGAAAAGTGACCATAGAAAAGAGAAAAGATCATTCCTAACAAGGTTGCGAAGTTAGTGTTAGTCTTAACGGCAAGAAAGAATGCTCCGAGCGGAACCGATCTAGATATGATGACAGTACTCAACTATATGGAGGATATGGCTCTTACACAGGTAGAAGATCGCGTCAGGAGGCAATTATCTTCTGACGCGGTAGAAGGATCAAACCATTTTTCCAGCGACATTAGAAAGAGTTTTCATGTAAGCCTTCTATTTCAGATTTGGATTAAATGTCAGTCCTAGAAGCTTAAATCCTAAAAAATTTCCGTTTTCCTCTTTAACTTCTCAAAGTGCTTCTTTAGTTTTATCAACATATTTAATATGAAGTCAGAGCAGAGAACTGACGGAACTCGATTTTTCGAGAAAATGTCGGTCTGTCTCCAGGAGTCTAAATTGTCCCTAATGAACAAAATGTTGTTTTTTTATTATTAAAAATCGCGTAACTAGTATATGCTCAATACTAACCAAAAATAAAATTAATGGTTATTCAAAATAAAATTCTTCAAACAAGGAATATTGCAACTGCGACGCAAAGGGCTACTGTGACTAGGGGCTAGCTTTATAGGGAGTATCCTCTGTGGTGAGTTGTGTAGCGAGATTTTTGCTCCCATTACACATAATCGAATCCGCAAGGTGTTTGTCTCACCGTTTACTTAACTTATAACTGTTATCCTTGAATGTCCTTTCTCTTGCCGTAATAAGGTCACAATTAAAGCCCACACTTCAGAATAAACTCCTGTTCATCCAACACCGTTTGTAACTCTTTGCCAATTAATGATCAATCAACCTTTCTGAACTCGAGGAATATCAGGTCGATTGTGCTCCAACTTCTTATATCTGCATATTGTCACATTCCAGGTTTTCCCAGATCTAAATTTTCTGCGACAGCCATGGGTTGATGGTCATATCACGTGGTATCCCGTACTCACAGGAGCACCTAGCGTTTACGCTTTCTGTACCCATATTATATTTGAATCACCAAAATATCAGTGCATTATCATATCATTGAAAGTTTAAGCATTTATTCAATCACTTATATATTTTATAAGAAATACTCTTTTTTAAATGTAAATTCATAGCTATTTTAATGGAATTTCAAAGTGGGAAAGATGCGCAGCAACATATTTCTTAGTCTTTTTTATATGGCGTTACTGTTAGAATGACACTGCATAATTTCTTCAGACAACATTTTAAGTAAAAGACACAAATAAAACTAAGGAGACCTCCAGAAAACTGTTGGATGCACTCTAGCAGGTTTTCCACCCCCTAGTCGGGGTATTTGAGAGAAAGTTGCGCTTGTTCACTCGATATGTATACTCTAAAGTTTGAATATGGCCATATTATTATTATTATTATTATTATTATTATTATTATTAGTAGTAGTATTATTATTATTATTAATGAGAATTCTCACAACTCATTATCAGTGATTGCTCACTGGTAAACACAAGTGGTGTTCATTGGCGTCTGAGTGTTAACAAGTCTCCCTAAATTCCCAATACTCTCCGCTTTTTTCGATATCTGTTGCAAATCATGTTTATCATTGATGTTCATTGTGTTCTTTTATGCCCTCTTTTATGCGTTCAATTTCTATTGATTTTTCCTCAGTGAGCCATGTGGTAAGTGGTTTCTCTTTAGTGTTTGTACTGTATCAGGCTCCTACATGTGAATTTTCTTTGAGAATAGTTTCTTGAAAAATTTGCCAAGTTATATCAATGACCTCACGGTTATTAACGTGAGCAGTAACGGAGTTGATCTATTACATTACCTTTTGTGTAAATACCCAAACAATGATGTAAATAAAATACGAACAAATTACGTAAAGCGATGGTGAGTTCAAGTTGTAATAATACAATGAACAAAAAGGTATGTGACTCTCTTGTAGACGTAATGAGGTCATAATGAAGGTCCAAACTTCAGAAGGAATTCCAACACCGTATCAAAACTGACAACATTTCCTACGCAAACGCTTTCTATCAACTGTCAAAACTCGACTCCCTGTCTGCTTTTAATCCATCTTTTTAAAAGTACGTTGGTTTCTACAGATGTAAATTAGTTGCTCGCGTATATAGTTCCAACTATAAATATTTGCCATTATCAACAAAAGTTATTTTCTCTCCGAAGAACGAATGTTCTATATGCGAAACATCTAATAGCCTTGGAACTGGTAAGTGTTCATTTTCCTCTCTATTGCTGCAAAGTAATATTTTGTTATGTGGTGATGCTATGAGACTCAGCAGTCTATGCTCCCTGGGCAAATGTAAAATGACATAAACAAAAATCAAATATGTTTCAAGTAGAAACATTGAATTTTCAAGGATGTCGAAACTGAACTAGGAAACATTTTACTAGAGGAAATTATTCAAGAAAGTTATTCCTGTAAATTGGCCCAGAATTTTATCGAATATCAAACAATGGAGAATTTATCAAGAAAAGATGCGAATGATTCAGGTTCTGTAAGTTCCTTCTACTTTCGTAGAAACACCTTGCTAACAAGCACTAAAATCTACAGCAAAAGTGCGAAAGCGAACTACTTGTCGATCAGAAAACAAAATGGTTCAGTGTACTTATGAATTATATAACGAAAAATACAGACATTAAACTAGTAGAAGAGAATCTAAAAATCTAAACTTGAAATGTTTAGACAGAAAAAAGTGATGCCAGCATAACATTATCACATAAGCAATGTTAATAATACATTTACCTGTGTGTATGTAGATGTACGTATGTGGGATTGCATGCGAGTGCGTGTCAGTATATATATATATATTTAAATGTATACAAAAATGATTGTAGTTTCAATGTGTATCATTGTATTCTTGTATTCAATACGGAATTGAACAGTGGCAATCTTTGTAGATTCTCGACGAAAATTTCCGAAAACTAACGATCCTAAAAACAAATTTAAGTTTTTTTTATGATTTACCTGTGAAAGAGGTTTTTATTAGTTTTATTTTTAAATCAAAGTGCTTCGGCGTGGTTTCAAAGAATGGTTTATCCTGCCTCGCCTAATCGGTTATAAGCTTATCAATAATCTATATTTATATAAAGTTTAGTATGTGTCTATGTTTATATATTTGCATGTACAAGATTCACTGCTGAATTACTTTATCGATAATTATGACTTTTGGAACACGGCTACTAGGCGTTAGACGTAGTAATGCGTGCTATATCTAGTTTTGTTTAATGTAAAAGGGATAAAAATCAAGTGTAAATTCAATATCTTTCATTTTTGTGAAATTTGAACAATAGGTATTAGACATTAATTAATAAATGTTCCCTTACATTATTTTAGTATTTTAAAATTTTAAGGTGAATTATATGTGCACAACCATTCAAGAATTAAAATATATAAGATTTGTATTGAAAATTAGACACCAATTAAGCATAATTCCCTGCATTTCACTTTTTTCTTGACCCCCTTTAACATTAGGCCTTAAATTTTAGACATTTTCTTGAATCAAAATCATGTAATGAATTTTGATCAAAATTGGAATACGGTTTAGTAGCATTATATCTTGATTTGAATCTTCATAAAAACTGTTCTGTTCGGGTAATTAATTTTAGTCGTCCTTGGATGAGAATTCTAATAGTTTTATATAATTGTTGATTCTGCTAAAATATATTATATATTATTGTAGGCATTGCGCCATCTAGCTCCAGAGCGACTCCTTGAATGTTGTAGGCTGACATACTTTCGCGCTTTTCGACGTCTCCTGAAACGGGTACATTTCGTCATGATAATCATTGATTTTGCTATCAATGAGACGGGGCGCATTTTAAAGATCGCGAATTCCAAGATACCCAATATTCCCATTCGTTCGCCATATACAGGTTTTTACACTCTACTGCCACTCATGAATCTACCTACATAGCTACAGCCAATGTGTGTCGATTCGCGGTGTATTTGCCATGATCTCCCATACACTAGCAAATTTGCAACCGGTTAATGAGACGATGTACATCTTTTCTTTGAATCTGTTTTACTAGCAATAAGATGAATCAAACTTACGCGCCAATCGGTAAAAATATTAATGCTCTCGAATAACAATTTGAATTCATCATGGAAATATATTTAATGCAAACTAATATATTGCCAATACTATATTTATTTTTCCTTCCAGTTAGACGAAGAAAACAACTTATATCGCAATTACTGTAAATCAAGTTTCTGCTTTAAGAAATATTTGACGCAATATTTATCAGAATAAAATCAGGGAAAACGCATACCAGATAAGCAGCCCCCCCTATCAATTTTCCGTTGCTCATTATTCGACCTGTAGACACCAACGTTACTTTCTCTTATCTATTTTTTACTTTCTTTTTACACATATAACATCCTTAATGTACATTTTTGTTTCGCTGATGAGGGCTAATATATATTTAAAATCTCATGTATACGGCATGTCTTCTATTATTTTAATTTCCAACAAATAAATTCGAAGGTCGATTAAATTAAAGAAAAGTCGACGAAAATCTCTTTTTGCATAGATTTAGCCAAAATGGTTTATGTTTGAGAATGCGTGTAAGTAAATAAATCAACAAAAATTTAAACTCTAGAAGACTGATTTTAATGTACATTTGAATCAATATGATATATATGTATATATATATATATATATATATATGTGTGTGTGTGTGTGTGTGTATGTGTGTGTGTGTATTTATTTTTAATTTTTTTAATTTTTGTTATTATAGCACAAAGCCCGCTTGTTTGAAACTCATCGATGTAAACAATAGATAACATACGTGACTAAAGCATTCATTTTATTTTATATTTATAAACAAATACATTAAGAAATAAACAAAAAACATAACATCTACTTAACTACTTGTTATATATCTTATTTTAGTTGCATGAGAGTAGTCAGAATAAAAACTGAGGAAAGATCGAATCGATGTGAAAACTTGTTTAAATCACTGACCGGATGTGTAATAGGCATATCATCACTATTATAAGAAGTGTAATTAAGAACTTTGAGAAGAAACATGAAAAAAAGAGACAAAAAAGGCCTAGATAAAAGAAAATATGTTACGACTTATACACTAACGATTAGTAAAAACATTCGTCATTTATTTGAGTGAATTTAAGCGAAAATCTTCATCGATGGTTAACAATAAAACAAGTACGCTGGGTGAATAACGCACATGGTACAAATATACCATGATTATATGTTCGGATGTAAACTCCCCCATTAAATAATATGATCAGAAGTGTTTATCAAAAACAAAATATCACATAGAAATAATATAGAGAAAAACAAAAATTATGAAAAATAAATGAATGATGAATGCACTCCAGTCTTTTCCAGCAGGGAAGATAGACTCTTCATGAAAATTGATGGTTTATGTCTTTCGAATATTATGTATATTACGAAGAGATATGTGATTGGGGTAGACCAAAACAATCGTATGCAAATAAAAATTGTTTTTTAATGAATTTGTGTGAATGTGTTCCCTACACTTGCTGAAGGTTAGATAATATTAAAGTATTATATATACTAAAACAATGCAGATTTTGGCTTCATGAGTGTTTGCACATCAGTACACAATAAGATGACGTCAAGGAATGATGGGATCATTCGTTATAACATAGATATATAGAAGGGAGAGATCCTTCGGGGCATGGGTCGTTTATTATACGATCGTGGATCGATTATATAAAATACACACACACACACACATATATATATATATATATATATATATATATATATATATATATATATATATATGCATGTATATTCAAACAAGAGGCTGTGCATATATTATGCCCCCTAAAAACCCTTTAAATTCGAATTTGGGCAATATTTATTAATTGGTGTCTATTACCTATTGTTAAAATTTCACAAACATCGGAAGTATCTGAATTTTCACGAAGGGCTTCAACATCCTTTTTACATGTTTTAAAATTGATAATGATCGGTCAATGAGTGTAAGAATGAATCATGTATACACACATATATAAAAATACACATACCCAACTGTAGATGAATAGAGAAAGAGATTCATGTGAGAAAGAGATATAAAACACATTGTTTGAGTAGGTGTTCTTATTAAAGTAGAAAAAATAAAACTGAAAGATCGTTTTCTTAACACCACCCTTTACGCTCCATAGCTGTTAATTTCGCTCAATGGTAAATTCTCTGTTAACAACGTATACATCGCGTTGACAGTATAGAAAAGAAAGATCGTGCCAGATTCAAAGTGACGAGTGACAAGATGTCTGCACCCCCAAACTTGTAACTCCCGTTTCGTCTCATTTGTTATCAATCCTGACGATAGACGCTGACCCGCGGTCAAGTGTTGAAGGTTTTAATTACAAGTTTACCTTTGACATAAAAAGAACGGAATATAAACATCGGTTGATTTGTTTTAGATTCGTTTTCAAATCGGCAAATGATTTGTTTCTATTTATTTTTTTTATTTGCCATTCCTCTGAGATATTTGGCTACTTGTTTTTATGTATTTTATAAATATGATAGGCTAACCCATTAATATGAGGGGTATTTTGTTCTGTGCGTGTATGTCTGTTTGTCCGTCAGTAACTATTTTTTACAGAAATGTCTTAACTTCTACTAGAAATGGAAAATATTGCATTAATACTAAATAATAAATTCCGAAAATATAAAGCGGATGCAATGGCAGAAATCAAAACCGAAACCTTTAGATCTTAAGTCTGATATTCTATGAACTGACCTATTTAGATGTTCTTATAAATAGATTTTAAAACATTGCCTTAACAAAATAATCATAGCTTTCACGTGACGTCATAGATTTATGATTTACGTCATGTTTTAAAATATGAATTCAAACATAGCGATAATAAAAATGAATAAATAAATGAATACTTAAACATGAACAATAGCCTTGGAATTGTTTTAATAGTCCAAAATCATTTATTTTGCTCTTACTATGTAGTGGCGCTAAAAACTATTTAATATATAATATATTCTAGAATTTGGGCCTGTATGTATGTATGTATGTATGTATATATATATATATATATATATATATATATATATATATATATATATATATATATATATATATATATATATATATATATATCTGTGCCCATGAAACCGTTAGTCTACTTTCGATATGTACTCTCTAGTTTTCCTCGATGTATTGGTAAAAAAATTCAATCCTGTTACCTTAAATCAATTTACCGTAAACCTACGTTTACAGGATTTTATACTTGTTGGGATTCATTTTGTCCAGGCAAGCGAAAGTTAAATTTAATTTAGACCCTACACACAGAGCCCTTATGATTTGTTAAAAATCAAAATTGGAGAATACCTTGTTCAATAATGGCTACTCTCTGGACGTGATTAGGTCAGTCATCAAAAGGAAAGTAGCCATTTTTTCTGAAATAAAACATAATGTTGTGACTAACTGTCAGATTTATATTCGTTTGGTAAGGTGCAATAAATAAGAAGTTCGCCAAACAAATAAGTTCAGCAGTGGAAAATTGTTATTTTGCATCCAACATACGTGTTGTGTTCTGTGCAAAACCCTTGCGATGTCCTCTCGAAAAGACCCCCCAGCGCCGCAAAAATAATTTGATTTATCATTTTCAATGTGGTTGCAGTGCCGACTACGTGGGTAGCACGACGTTAAGATTGGATAATAGAATACACCAACACATCCCCAGCATAATTAGGAATAGCTACTTTGTTGCTGTCAGCTAGATATCTTACTCACCGAGATATTCAGATAGATATTAATACTCTTAAACTAACGCTAATAAATAGATTGATACCATTGTGTAACATGTTTGAAAATAGTCATTAGCTTCTTTAAGTGGCAACCAGAGACACGGAAATACTTCCATTCTGTTCACATGCAAATTATACATGTGAACACAATTATATTGAAAGTACACTTTTTGTATGTATTGGTTTTCAGGGGCACACATGCACAAACAGAGAGTCGTTCTCCTTGATTATATATATATATATATATATATATATATATATATATATATATATATATATATATATATATATTTTCTTTGTCGTACAAAACTTTAAAATGGCATTGAAGAGACAATATTTATTATTCATAATGAATTTAAGAAATTAAAAAGATGAAAGGGTAGCTGACCGGTTTCGTACCTCGCTCAACAGAGCCAAATATCGAGGTAATGTATAAAAAATATAAAAAGATGCTATGAGAATTATAGCGAGGGAAAGAGGTAAAAAAATAAAAAAATAAATTAAAAAAAATAAATAAAAAAAGTTCAATCAAATAGAAACAACATTAAGCCCGAGGAGATTTTCTCTTTGTTTGCAAAGAGAAGGTCTCAAGGACTTAATATAAATTATTTCTAGGATCTTGAGATGATAAGGGGAGTGCGACTTACTAAGAATGGAGAATAAGTCGACACTGAATTTAGAGGCACAAATGCGGTTATTTATGAGATGTTGACCTATCGACGAACCATAAGTATTATTCAAATCGTCAGTTGGTAAATAATTTGCATTGCGAATTTTTGTGGGCACGTGTTGTTTGACCCGGATGTCCAATCTCTGTGACGTCATCCCAACGTAGTGCATACTGCAACTACATTTAAATAAATAAATAATGGAATTATTATGATGTGGGGGGAGGACATCTTTTCGAATAGAAGTCAAGATTGGACGAGAGGAAAAAACAACACGCGTATTCGCAGCAAAATAACATTGTTGTACAGACAAAGAGATTTGTTTGGCGAATCTATCACTAATGTTACCTAGCCAAGGTAGGCGAAGGTAAATAGGGAATCTGTCTACAGAAGTTGGTTTGCTTTTGTAAAAATGTAATATTTTTGTTTTAATCGTAAATTGTACAATGTCTAAAGGGTAGCCATTGTTACAGAGGGTCTTAGTAATAAATTTAATTTCTTTATCCAGCTTGGTCTTCGAACAAATCTTTAAGGCCCTATGGGTAAGGGTCTTAATAAGATTAAATTTTTGTTTTGTGGGACAAAATGAGTCCCAACGAGTATAAAGACCAGTGAAGGTAGGTTTCCGATATACTGATGTCAAGAACCCACAGGAAGCTTTATTAACTAATACATCAACGAATGGCAGTGAAGAATTAGTTTCCTTATCAATAGTGAATTTAAGAGCTGGATGAATATTGTTAAGGGACGTAAAAAAAACGTCCGCTTCCGTTTCATTGTTGAACAGACAAAAGGTGTCGTCAACATAACGAAAGTAGATATCTGGTCTATTTGGACCAGATAGGAGACCTTCTTCATGGAAACCAACAAAAATATTGGCCAATGCTGGTCCTAAGGGAGAGCCCATAGATACACCATCAATTTGTCTGTACATAATGTCGTACAAAACTAAATTCAACCGACATCGTAGCAAATTTCATCAACTCCACGAAAACATTTTCAGGAATAGGAGGAATGGGCAGTTGATCACGATATAAGGCATCAGCACATATATTAATCGTTTCAAGAAGGGGAACACAGGTAAACAGGCTAGATATGTCAAAAGAACACATAAATTTGTCAGTATCTGAATAATTTTGCATAAAGTTGGAAAATGAAAAAGAATCTTTAATGCAAAATGAAGTATAGTGTTCCAACACGAGTTCCAAAATAGTGGCAAGCCATTTGGCTACCTTGTGTTGGGAAGACCCTATCATCGATAATATTGGTCTTAATGGTACCTCAGTTTTGTGGGTTTTTGGTAAACCATACAAACGGGGTCGAATAGAACCCGTGGGTCTAATTATTTTAGAAATATTAGTGGGAAGAGCTCCACTCTTAACCCACTTAACTAAACGTTTTTGGAATTTAGTCTCGATAGATACAGTGAAGTCATGTGTATCTACCGGACCTAACTGAATAAATTTAGAGGTGTCCTCAAGAATAGTCGTCATTTTATTGACATAATCAGAATGATTAAGTATAACGACCCCTGAACCTTTATCAGGGTTTGTGATGACCAAAGATTTATTATTGCGAAGTGCTTTGATGGTACGGAAATGTTCACTTCGCCATTTTGATTCACAAAACGAAATAGGTGTACCCGCATACGAATGTGCGAAGTCATTCAACTTTGCCTTAAGATCACTAACCTTAGAGTCGGATGTAGGTTGAAGTCTTGCTAGTTGAGCAAAAAGGACTTCAAATTCAGAATATATTTCTTCACGTTTAGTATTTGTAGGAAGAATACAGAAGTCTAAACCATGGGAAAGAATGTTAAGTTCAAGTGGGGACAACTGAGTAGAAGAAATATTAAGGACGTTTTGACTAAAACTCGGGTTCGTCGAACAGCCAAACTTTCTAAAAATTAAATATTTCAGTTTATTGATATATATATATGTATATATATATAATTTTTAATAATCACCCGGACAACACACAAACACACCACACTGGCTGTTATGTAAGATTTTAAGAAAAAATAAATAGTAAGTCCCATTTCGATTTCGATTTATTATTTTTGTTCCTTCCAGCTTACATCCTACCCGGGACTTTGCATTTTCCTCAGCCTTTTTAAAAACATATTACTATACATATATATATATATATATATATATATATATATATATATATATATATATATATATAATTTTAATCAAAAGAAAAACACTTTTTAGTGGAGGGGTAATGCCTCAGGGGACCATCTTAATATTATCAAATGTTGCTTAAATTTTGGGAATAGACATAATGTTTGGTCATTTACCTTTGGTTTAAATTTCATTTGAATCTAAGGAAAAACAGTTTTCAGTGGGAGGATTGTGCCCCCGGGGACCCCCAGCGTTGGAGCGATATATTTCTGATATAGCCTATGACATTCACTGGTAGGTCAGTAGTCCACATGCCAATTTTCAAGCAATTCTGTTCAGCGCTTTTGGTGAACATAAGACACACCCAGACAGAGTTACTATTTTATATATAGAATAAGATATTATATATATATATATATATATATATATATATATATATATTAATTGAATGACATAATAAAATTAGAAATTAATCAAATTTGATAAAAATTCACAAACAAGGAATGATACTGCGTCCTTAATTTATGAGTTTTCAAAGAAGATAAAGAATCCGTTTTTTTTTTCAACTTCTTCCAGTTACAAATCGATGATCGTATAACTGTTCATTGGAAATATATTGGTGTCTGCGTTTGCTCTCGAAGAAATTCCCCCCCCCCCCAATTTTTAAAAAAAATTTTTTTTTTGGCGCGAAATAAAAAAAAAATTCCCGCCAAAAAAAAAAAAAAATTTTTTCCCGCCTAATAAAAAAAAAAAAATTTTTTTTTTCCCTTTTTAAACAAAAAAAAGTATTCGGAGACAAATTTTTTTCATTTATTTTGTCTAACCACCCAAGAACGCGGCTACCTAGCAAAAATAGACGACCGTTAGGGAGTCTATTTTGGCTAGTCCACTTATAATATAACGAGCACTTCTCTGTCAGGATGTCTGTCCGTCCTGGGGAATTTTTGTAAACGTAATTTCAGAAATAAACAATAAATAATTTAAGCGCCGAGACTACGATTCGAACTCGCAACCTTGACGCTAACTGCCGAACGCGCTATCATCTGCCCCACCACGACAAGTGATATAATCGTATTAATTTTAAATGATAAAGAATCCGTTTTTTTTACAACTTCTTCCAGTTACAAATGAATGATCGTATAACTGTTCATTGGAAATACATTGGGGTCTGCGTTCGCGATCGATTGTTTTAGGGAAATCCCCCCCCAATTTTTTTTTTCCATTTTTTTTTTTTGGTGCTAAAAAAAAAAATTTTCCCGCCAAAAAAAAAAAATTTTCCCGCCCAAAAAAAAAAAAAAAAAAATTCCGCCTAAAAAAAAAAAAAAAAAAAATTTTTTTTTCCTTTTTAAACAAAAAAAGTATTCGGAGACAAATTTTTTTCATTTCTTCTGTCTAACCACCCAGCACGCGGCAGCCTAGCAAAAATAGACGACCGTTAGGGAGTCTATTTTGGCTAGTCCACTTATAATATAACGAAGAGCTTCTCTGTCTGTCATTTTGTCTGTCTTGGAGAATTTTTGTAAACACTATCTACTTAATTTCTAAGTCAGACACATAAGAAATACATTAAGCCACATCTTAACAACTAAATAAACAATAAATAATTTTGACGCCGGGATTTGAACTCGTAAATTTAATGACGAATTTGTTCGACGCCCTACCGTAGGAGCAATTGTGACAAGTTAAAAAGAACGATTTTGATTTAACTACTTACGCAAGAAAAATGAGTTTTTCTTTTTTTTTTACTTAGCAATGAATGGTCTTAAAACGAGGCTACGTAATATGTCTGGTTCTTTGTTATAGTGTGGATTCTGCGTTCGCGCTCGACTTTTTAACTGACAGGGGGGGGGGGGTAATTCCATCCCCCTCAATTTTTTTTGGCGGGAGAGGGGACTTGGCCCCCCTATGTTTTTCTTCCTTTTTAAACAAAAAATATTGGGAGACAATTTTTTTTTTCGACTAAAAATAATTATGGTCCGAAAATCAATGTCTCACACCCAAGAACGCGGCAGCCTAGCAAAAATAGACTCCCTAACGATCGTCTATTTATATTTGCTAGTCCACTTATAATATAACGAAGAGCTTCTCCGATCTGGAGAATTTTTGTAAACGTAATGGGGGGGGGCGGTGGATAAATTCTAAGTTAGCGAGAATCTTTGTAAACGTAAGAAATACAATGGGGCACATCTTAACAACTAAATAAACGATAAATACATTTGACGCCGAGGTCGTGATTTGAACTCGCATACTTTTTGTCTGAACCTATACCGACTGAGCAAACTAAACAAATGGAACCTTCTTGATTTAAATACTTTTAAATGTTTTTTCACTTTTTTACTTAGCGACAACGAATGATCTTAAAACGAGGCTATGTATCAAAACTGGTTCTTTGATATAGTGTCGGTTTTGCGTTCGCACTTGACTTTTTTTTGGGGGGGGGGATATTAAAAAAAATTTTAGTAACTAAAAATATTTCTTTGTGTGAGGGAGAGTAAAACAAAATTAAGGGAGATTCTTTTTTTTAACTAAAAATATTTTTGTTCCAAAATAAAGAAAATCAATGTCTTACCACCCAAGAAATATGACTTGGGCGCCATCGGTTTACAGGTCAGCGTTCATTTCTGACGCGGCAGCCTAGCAAAAATAAACGACCATAGGGAGTCTATTTCGGCTAGTCTATATTATCTAAAGAGCATTCGTCTGTCCGCATTTCTATCTAGCTAACATTATCACAAAATAGAATAATTAGACCAAACAAACCCATACATATATAATGTTTCAATACAAACACACGCACATATGTGTGTGCGTCTGTGCGTGTCTCCTGCCGACCTCATATTTCTCTCAACATTAAAAAAATCGCAGGTAGTGGCTAAAAATTATGTTTAACAAAACTGTCTGTATACGTCAATTAATAAAAAAAATCACAAATATATATAAACAAATTTATAAATGTTGTACATTATTTTTATGAAAAACCATCCACACCCAATTATATATATATATATATATATATATATATATATATATATATATATATATATATATATATATATATATATATTAGTACTTCATGTATCCACATAAAATATTATAAGGAGATATAATTTTTTATGTATCAGTTTTCAGTATTTACTTCAACAGTGCTCGATACGTAAGTAGAGCAATGAAAATATATATGGCAATCAAGCTACACAGAGGCTCCCGTGTTTCATCCCCGGGGGGGAATCGTCAGGCTAAATGCATGGAGTTATTTTTGTCAGGTGTTTTTATATACATGGCTTGCTAGTTAACCAATCAGATTCTTTGTTGTTCCCTCAGCCAATCGTTGGGCTTCCCGCGAACAAAGGCTTTGTTGGTGACGCTCCTATGTCAATCCTATTGTTTGTTAACAATGGAGTTTCCTATATCCTGTTTCCTTTGTTTTGTCAATACAGTAGGCGAATTTATTTTAACACGTGGTTTCTTGTATTTCTATTTTAGGTTTTAAATTTTAACTTGTTCAGTTTTTTTATTTATTTATTTTTTTTTTTAAATTTTATTTATTACATATCATCCTAAGGTAAATTTATTTCTGTGTAAACAGCTGTTTGCTATTTCGCTTCTAGAGTTTAATAGGTTTCGGGGATCTTTAAAATTTAGGATTTCATATTTTTCATTCAGGCATAATCTACACGGGTCGTCTAAGTTTCTACATGTACTGGCCTGTCTTACTATTTTCCATTCAATTATTGGTGAGTGTCCATTTTCTTTGAGCTCCTAATAATGGTTAGCTAGTGCTGTTTTAGTTCGACGTTCTTTGTTTTTAAATGTGCTTTTGTGGTCATAGTATCTGGTCTTAAAGTCTAGGGATGTCATACCCACGTAGTATTTTTTGTTATTTGGTCCTTCGTTGGCAAATATCGTTGCTTGGTATACAACACTTTTAGTTAGGCATTTATTTTGTAGTGGACAAAGTTTACGATTTATGCAGTTACATCTTTTCTCGCGTATTAGTTGTTTTTCTTTGGCAAGTTTTACCTCAATTAGTTGTTTTGGGTTTTACAGTGAGATTTTGTTATTGATAAAGATAAATTACTCCTCGCCCGGACAACGCCGGTTAACCCTGTTAGTTGAAGAATATCTTAAAGAAAGTTAGAATAAATGTCAGTATGTATCCTAGTGATCAGAGGAGAGCAACACACGGACAAACATTATCCTTACGTGTATATATAATAGAGTAGATCTTTACATCTACTTCAGAGACGTTTTAAAACACACTATCCAGCGTTTGTATGACTTCAATCAAAAACATCTGACCCTTGACATGAAACATACTTCCTTGCCTGTAAGCGAATTTATCGTAAAAACAACATTACACATCATCACTTCATAAATGTTAGACTTCTTAAAAGAAAGAAAGTATACGAACGTTTATGAGGATCTCATTTTAGTTCTTTATCTCTTTCTTTCATCACCCTTTCTCGGTCATTCGATTTTATTTAATATCACATTCTTCTTTCTCTCGTCACCCTTTCCTCTCCTATTTCTTCCTCTCTCTCTCTCTCTCTGTGTGGATAATACACACACACGACTATATATATATATATATATATATATATATTATTATTATTATTATTATTATTATTATTATTATTTCATGTATCCACATAAAATGCTATAAACCTGACGATTCCCTACAGAGATGAAACGTGGAAGCCTCTGTGTAGCTTAATTGCCGTAAATATATTTTCATAACATACCATATATATATATATATATATATATATATATATATATATATATATATATATATATATATATATAGTAAGCAATGAAAATATATATGGCAATCAAGCTACACAGAGGCTCCCGCGTTTCATCCCCGGGGGGAATCGTCAGGCTAAATGCCGATTCCCCCCGGGGATGAAACACGGGAGCCTCTGTGTAGCTTGATTGCCATATATATTTTCATTGCTTACTACCCAGCTCTACTTACGTATCGAGCACTGTTGAAGTAAATACTGAAAACTGACACATAAAAAATTATATCTCCTTATAATATTTTATGTGGATACATGAAGTACTAATATATATATATATATATATATATATATATATATATATATATATATATATATATATATATATACATATATATAAAAATTGATTGATCTGTTTCAAGACTTACATTGAGACATGTTTTACTTATAATGTTTGTTCTTTATAATGCATTTCAAAATAATTTTTCACTTTTGAATTTTCAAGATATTCACCTCTAATAATTAATAAATATTCTATTGTTATTGGTTAGACCTTCTGACAATAAGATCGTTATATTTGAAAAGCCATGGTTTAAAGATAATTTTGTGTTTGTAATCCTTTGTTTGAACACTTCATAAGTTAATAAACTTGTAAACTATGCAAATGTTATCAATTTCTTCACTTCCTTATCCGTATATATATATATATATATATATATATATATATATATATATATATATATCGCAATAAAATGAAAAATTATATCTTGCACAGACAAACGGCTCGATATGTTTTCAAATTTAGAATTTAAAAAGGACTTATCTTTACACTTTACTGCAGTTTAACTGTATATCGTATCGACAGACCCATATTTCTACCCAACACTTCTGTTTACATTTGCATGCGCGAACAAACGAGTCAGAATTCCTGATTATAAGCTTATTTGAATAATACCTTAGGCTAACAATACATAAGTAAATAAATAAATACATAAACAAATAAGTAAAAAAACTAAACTAAACTAAAACCTAATAATTTAAAAATTAAAACCTAAAAAAGAAAAACAAGGAACCACGGGTTAAAATAAATTCACCCTTTATATTGACACAACAAAGAAACATAACAATAGAACAGGATATAGGAAGTAACATTAACCACAACTTTTGTTCGTGGGAAGCCCAACGATTGGCTGAGAGAACTACAAAAATTGGTTAACTAGCTAGCCGTGTATATAAAAACACCCGGCAATAATAACTCCATGCATTTTAGCCTGATGATTCCCCCAGGGGATGAAACGCGGGAGCCTTAGTGTAACTTAATTGCCATAAATATATTTTCATAGCTTACTACGTAGCTTTACTTACGTATCGAAAGAAAGAGAAGAGAGAATGTTATCATCAGTGACTGCTGTACAAATTTTACAAAATATTCCATATATTAAAGTTAATTAAAACCATATATAAAAGCGTTATACACACACACACACACATATATATATATATGTATATATATATATGCATATATACATATATACATATCTACATGCATATGAACATATACATATATATATATATATATATATATATATATATATATATATATATATATATATATATATATAGCGAGAGAGATGGATATATAGATATATGGATAGATAGATGTATACTTATTTTAAATGAGAGGGAACACGATTTTAGAAGAAAAACAGAAGTTTCTGTATTATTTACCAAGACCACGATTAAAATTGTAATGACCCCAAGTCACCTTTTGCCCGACTCTTTTCAAGGGAATCGTCGGTATTTAAAGAAAAAAAATTTATTTAAAACCATAAAGAGGTATGCGGATAAGTCGTTCGACACGGGGTCAGGAAGGACGAGAAAACAGAAAGAAAAATCTGTATATTCTGTCTTTTCTTATCTTGGAATAAAGTGACACAAATATATATATATATATATATATATATATATATATATATATATATATATATATATATATATATATATAAGTTATGAGGTTGAAAAAGACTAGATATACATTCGGATTGTACACATTATAAGTTATTTCGACCATAACTAGGTCTCCTCGGATATGTTTCCAACCACAATTCAAACCTAATTGTGGTTGGAAACACATCCGAGGAGACCTTGTTATGGTTGAAATAATTTATAATGTGCACAATCCGGATGTATATCTAGTGTTTTCAACCTCATAACGTATTCATGCTCTGTTTGAACGGATATAGAGCTATCTGATTCGAATTCCTATCGAAGATAATCGAACCTGAAATATATATATATATATATATATATATATATATATATATATATATATATGTATATATGTATAATGCGACCTTTTAGAGATGTGTATACGTATATATATATATATATATATATATATATATATATATATATATATATGTATACACACACACACACACACATATATATATATATATATATATATATATATGTGTGTGTGTGTGTGTGTGTGTGTGTGTGTTTATATATGAACATTTACAGAGCTAAACACACACAATTTGAGATCATCTCAGAGAAGCCAAAGAATCACTGAAAATGTGTAGTGTGTGTTTGGATTCTCTCTGTCTGCAACAATTTCTAAGAAACATATTTCAATATATAACGGAAAATTAAGAAAGGGAAATAATTCAAACTAATTAAATAAAATTGAAATATTTATTAAAGGGATATAAATGGTTTACCTTATGCAATCTAACGTAAACGCAGACGTTAATTGAATTCTATATACGTATACATGAGGAATCACACATATACATATATACTCTACATATAGATACAAATGGTCGTTGAGAATTAATAATAATAGCCTCAAGGATATCTATGTGAAACTTATGCTGTGCTCTGTGTTGGATAGATAAGTTGTGATCTGAATAACTATCACTGCAACTCTTTTTATGAGGTAAGTGGTCTCCTATGACAGATTCTTGTACCTGCAAACACCAAAATGATGGAATTGGCTAATGTCGACGAACATAACTTGGCACATGTTGTACGATTCTAACTTCCAATCGGTGGATAGTCTTACCAACATAGTCAGCATCGCACTGACATTGAAACAATAAATAATTAAACTTTTTCAGTGGTAGGCAAGACACCTTTACAAAAGAAAAGAAAAACAGAAAAGGTCGAAAAGATAATACGCATATTAGCAGCATTAAATTAGTGTGTCACGGAACAAGAAATCTTATTAACTAATCGTCGGCTACTGGAGCCCAACCATGGAAGCTTTAAATATATAGGACACCTAGGAAGACCAAAAGACTGGGTCAAGTTTTAATAAGATCCATTTTTCTAGGTTTAGTGGCAAACGAATCCCAATTAATATACATTCCTGTTAACGTAGGCTTCCTATATATACTAGTAATGAAAAATAAAGTGTACGTTGATGAGAACATCAAGGAATGACAACATATTATAATTTTCTTCCTCCATTGTGAATTGTAATGAAGGTTAAAGGGCATTTAAATGTTGGAAAAGGGATAAGGCTGCGTCACATGACTGAAAGAAAGCGAAGGTATCATCAACATACCGCACGTAACAACAATAGTCGCTCATAAAATCTTACAAAAATATTCGCAATCGTCGGACCAAGAGGACTTCCCATCGAAACACCGTCGATCTGCCGAATACAATATATATCAAAACTAAAGGAATCAGACTAAGTGTCCATCTCCATAAACACATTCGCAGGAAATGTAGGGGCTTTTATAGGATGACGATACAAGAAGTCAGCACACATGCCGATCGTTTCGTCCAGTGCAACATTTGTGTACAAACTGGAGACATGAAAACAAAACAATTATGATTATATATGAAATGATACAAAGAAGAAATGAAGAAAATTATCAGAAACAATTAGAAGAAAACAAAAAACATAAGTGCCAACTTATTCATAGATTAAAATCGCAAGTTCATTAAAAAAACAAATATTAAGCGTATAGATTAAAATATTATCTGAAAACGTTATTACTAGATAAAAAGTCTTTACTCAAAATATTGTTATACTATCAATGTGAAAACTATGCAACCAGAGAAAGTCTCATTTTATCATATGTTGGAAATTGTAAATTCTGAGGTAAGGATTGCTTAAATCACTTCAAAACAAGTCACCATTCAACTGTTGATAAGTATTCAGACAAAAGCCAATTTATGAGAAGCATATTTAAAAAAATAACGAAAAATTAAGAAAAGGAAGTAATTCACAAATATTGGCTAAATTTGATTAAGTCTAACCTGGGAAGAAAAGAATTATGGAAGATATTAAAATCTCTAAATTAATCATAGGGAGAAAAAATATGTATAGGTGCCATATATATATATATTCTTTGTAGCACAAAACTTTATAATGGCTAGAAAGAGACAATATTTATTAATTATGATAAATTAAGAATTAGAAAGATGAAAGGACAGCTGACCGGTTTCGTACCTCGCTCAACAGAGCCAAATATCGAGGTATTGTGTAAAAAATATAATAAAAATGCTATGAGAATTATAGCGAGGGAAACGGGTAAAAAAATTCAATCAAATAGAAACAATATTAAGTCCGAAGAGATTTCCTTTTTGCTTGCAAAGAGAAGGTCTGAAGGACTTAATATAGATTGTTTCTAGGATCTTGAGATGGTAGGGAGAGTGCGACTTACTAAGAATGGAGAATAAGTCGAAACTGAAATTAGAGGCACAGGTGCGGTTATTTATAAGATGTTCGGCTATCGACGAACCATAAGTATTATGCAAAGCGTGCGTTGGTGAATAATTTGCATTGCGAATTTTTGTGGGCACGTGTTGTTTGACCCGGATGTATAATCTTTGTGACGTCACCCCAACATAGTGCATACTGCACTACATTTAAATAAATAAATAATAGAATTATTGTGATGTGGGGGAAGACATCTTTTCGAATAGAAGTCAAGACCGATCGGGAGGAAAAAACAACTCGTGTATCGCAGCAAAATAACATTGTTGTACAGACAAAGAGATTTGTTTGGCCAATCTATCACTAATGGTACAAAGCCAAGGTAGGCGAAGGTAAAAATAGGGCATCTGCTTACAGAAGCTGATTTGCTTTTGTAAAAATGTGATATTTTTGTTTTAATGGTAGATTGTACAATGTCTAAACGCTAGCCATTGTTGCAGTGGGTCTTCGTGATGAATTTAATTTATTCATCCAGCTTGGTCTTCGAACAAATCATTAAGGCCCTATGAGTAAGGGTCTTAATAAGATTGAACTTTTGTTTTGTGGGACAAAATGAGTCCCAACGAGTGTAAAGACCAGTAATGGTAGGTTTCTGATATACTGATGTCAAGAAAACAGAGGAAGTTTTATTAACCAATACATCAAGAAATGGGAGTGAGGAATTGGCTTCCTTATCAATTGTAAATTAAAGAGCTGGATTAATATTGTTAAGGGACGTAAAAAACGTCCGCTTCCGTTTCATTGTTGAACAGACAAAAAGTATCGTCAACATAACGAAAGTAGATATCTGGTCTATTTGGACCAGATAGGAAACCTTCATTGAAACCAACAAAAATATTGGCCAATGCTGGCCCTAAGGGAGAGCCCATAGAGACACCATCAATTTGTCAGTACATAATGTTGTCAAAGCTGAATTCTACCGACATCGTGTCAAATTTCATCAACTCCACGAAAATATTTTCAGGAATGGGCATCTTTTTAATTTTTAATTCATCATGATTAATATATATATATATATATATATATATATATATATATATATATATATATATATATATATATATATGCTATGAAATATAACAATATACGAAACATAAGTATTTCAAAATCAATCAATATATAAATAAAACGTAAAAGTTAGTATTACTAATTTGATTTTAAAGAACTTAAACATAAATTCTATCTTGGTCGTTAAATGGCCACAGCTGTGTTGATGCCTGGAACTCATTTGGCTGGAACCGAGGTTGTTTAGATTTACAGAACATACTCAGGTCCAAAATAAACAATTGCCACACGATTCTGACTCATCGGGAACTTGTTAAAGACTATATCATCAACTTGGCGTTTCTCAAATAACTCCAACCCAGCCGCATCCAGCACAAAAACAACCATAGTAAGCCTCAATTTCCCTTCCAAATAATAGCTAATAAATAAGACTTGAAGGGTTTAAACTTTAACAGGTCGGCGAGGTTAAGGTATGTGTTAACCCTTCGTACTGTTTTCCCATCTTTCGTTTATTGGGATTTTGTTTTTGTTTTGTATTCATCTGTCTATTCGTTTGGTCGTTTAGCTATGTGTTTGGCCATTAAGCCTTTACGAGAATAGGGAAAGTAACACCACGTTATTTCTGTTCGAGTCATTAAAGGGACGAATGGCATTCGAAATCCAGTTGACAGGTGCGTATAAATTAGCGAGGAATTGCTTTTCAAGAAATGGAAAACTCGTCTATCCTTACAAACATTTGATGGATCGGCCATGACCAGTTAAATAGGCGAAAGCTATGGGGTTAGAGAGTGATTTTGACTGAAATTTTCTTTCGTGGGACAACTTTGAAATTATAAAGATGAAAAAGGCAAAGTTCAAAATAAATAGTTTAAAATTATTATTCTGAAAGCCTTCATAAAATCAAAACAAAATAAATAAAGTGAGCAACCGTAGTCGAGGGAAATCAATATACTTTCTTTTTCATTGGCTACTACACTGAGATATAATGCTGGCCCACTTCTTTTCCCTGGATTTACTCGACTTACCCTTGATGGTTGCATTATAATGGAAAGTGTTTAGCCAGAAAGCATAAAGTACCGTTAATTGAGTCTCGACTGGGGATTGAACACCGGTGTCCCGGTCCATTAGTGAACAGTCCGCCATTATGCTAATAGTTAGTAAGCCATAATTATGCAACTTGTTAAGTTGGTTTGTTCTACGGCATAGCAACCTTTGATAAACTCTCTATGACAAGTTCGCTTAAAGAAAGCTATGGGATTGGACTGATTTTGATTATGTGTTCTCGTTTGACAATTGTGAACGGAATAACTTTATTCGTCATAGTCAAAGTAATATAGAGTAAAGATTTAAACAAAATTAAGATATTAAAATGTAGTATAAGCATATGAAATGCGTATGCCTTTTTATAAGGTTAAGCAAATAAGAACAATAATTACCCTCTCCTTTTTGCGGTAGGAATGAGAGTTTCTTTATTTTATTAACCAAACAATGTCCAAAGCTACACATTTAGCACAGAAATAGAAAAAATAACATATTAAAAAACAGGAGTTATCACCATCTGTGATTATTACTACTTGAATAACATATGCAAGGATGACAAAATGCTAATTGATTTTTTCAAACATATTTTTAGATGATTTGCAAAAACGTTGCATTATTTTAAATATTTAGCATCGGTTGGGTTTTATCAATGTACTAATACATGATTACACCAATAATAATTTTCATTCTAATAGTACTGGATCTTGTGTAAAAATTAATGAAGTGAATTTTAGCTATTTGTAAAAAAATCCATTTTCAAACGTAATCGAATCCGGTTAACAGGTTAACAACTATTAATCACAAAATTTAGGATCATTTTGTGAACAAAGTAATCAAGAGAATTACATATAAATGCAAACATTTTCAAATGTTGTCAGCTGATTGACGGGGTAAGGTCATTTTCGGTAGCCTATGCGACATAGCAGATTGTTCTGTGATAATAACTATTTGAATCATGTGAAATGCATTTTGTTTAATTTTGGGAAAAAAGAATGTTGCTAGAACTTTAAGATTTTTGTGAAAAAGTGTGATTTTTGACAATTTGTATGTGAATGGGCTGGAATCAGACCTCCTAGATGCAAACCCGTGTTTTCCTGGGTCTATTAGTACTTGTTTCATGTACATAATTAATAATTCTAACTTTCAGTGGGTTTTGAACAAAATCTGATAAAGAACACTTTACATATTTGCAGTAAAATTCCATTTTAACCATTTGGGCACTTCTTCTCCTTTAGGGAAACCCGGAGTTTTCCAGAAAAAATCTAATTTTCTGTTTAATTGTTACATTACTTAAGAAGGGAATAGTTAAATAAGGAAATAGTGGAATAAGAGAATAGTGGAGTAGAAGAATGACGGGAAAGGGAAATAGTGGTATAGTAGAATAAGGAAATAGTGGAATAAGGGAATAATGGAATTAAAGAAAAAATAATAAAATAAGGGAATAGTGGGATAGTGGAATACGGAAATAGTGGACTATGAATATAATGGAATAATGGAATAAGGGAATAGTAAAAAAAAAGGGAATAGTGGGATAGTGGAATAAATAAATATCAGAATAATAGAATACCATAATCGTCTAATACAGAAATTGTGGAATAACGTACATCCTTTCAAATTAGCATCGAGGGCGAATAAATAAGAATCAAACATCACAAATGTTCATTGAAAAAACAGTCTAAAGTGGTTAAATGTATAGATTAGTCTACATGACTTATGGTCTGCAGATCGCAATATCTCGATGAGAGGGACAATGATATGTAAAAGGAAATATTTCAAAAGCAACCATACATGTTGAGATTATGAAATAAAAATAAAAATTGAATAACTAAAGTCAAACAAATACAATTTCAAAATAGTGGAGTTTAAACCTTATGATGATGAAAATCAGAGCTTGGTTTGGCTGGTCTATTTAACGGCATACTAACTAGTTTAAGTTATTTAATGCTGATACGCAATCATTGTAAGCAATTCATCTATAAACTAGGCTTGTTTTTATTATGGCATATCAACCACTTTAATAGTCATTTAATACGGAAAACAATACTTATTGTAAACGATCCGGAATATTTGAAATTGCCAATGATTTATTGTATAAAAATTGTATAAAAATTGTATAAAATAGGTGAACACAAGTCACATTTTTACCCATAGCAGGAGGGAAAGTATGGGATTATAACTTTCTCAATGGTATTTGTGTTTAATTGAAAACAATAACTCTGATAAAGTTTTTAGTCGCCATAGCCGATTTCATATGCCGCGTCGGTAACCATTGGTCCAATAACGCACCCTAAGAGTTAAATATGCAGCCTTTTAAAGCATTAGTCATATCGTATCTTTAGAACATAAGTAATATCGTATCTTTAGAACATAACTAATATCGTATCTTTAGAACATAAATCATATCGTATCTTTAGAACATAAGTGATACAGTATATTTAGAATATAAGTCATACCGTATCATTAGAACATACGTCATATCGTATCTTTATTAAATAAGTCATATCGTATCTTTAGAACATTAGTCATACCGTATATTTAAAACATAAGCCATACCGTATCTTTAGTACATCAGTCATATCGTATCTTTAGAAAATGTCCTATCGCATCTGTTGAATGGTAATATACATTTGGAAATCAATAATTTAGACTGCGTTTTAAAGAGTTTAATTGGTTTAGCAATTAGTTGGACTCAACAGACGATAGCCTGACGATTTCCTTTTGCGAACGGCAGGTCGCTAATATGCGATGCGAGTTGTTTCGACACTTTCGCGCTCTCGCTAGTAACGGAATCGATGACAAACCCTGAAGATATAGCAGCCTCAGCAGAGAACTGTAATGATCAAATTTTTATTCCAACAGATCGCTGTGGAGACAATTTGAGCAATCGACCCTGCCACACGGGATTCCCTAAAACATCTTGATCTATTAATGACACACCACACCGGTTACAATCATGAATTGACTCGGCTTTACGAACGGCTCTCCATTGCCATTATTCAAGGAAACGCCTTGAGCCTGCTCTCGATCTGTCGAACCAGTAACATGCTCTGAAACATCTTGATGTGTTGAATGTAGGCTTTTAAAATCTGGTGGTTGAAAATGCTTTTCATGAATTTTATAAATTTAAATCTAATAATCATATTTTCTCAAATGTTGAATTATGTTTATATTGAATACATTTTTCATTATGACTGAGCAATTATAGGAGTTTACGTTTAGCAATTAATGGAATTAATACCTGTTAATCTGATTTCATTTAGCATTGCTTTAGGCCATTAAGTCTTACAGTACCAGAAAAATACGCCTCTTATTTCTGGTTCAATCATTAAAGGGACGAATCGTCTTCGAAATCAAGATGACAGGTGCGTATAAATTAACCGGGAATTGTTTTTCGCGAAATGGTATGTTCGTCTTTCCTTCCTAGAAGTTGATGGATCGTCAATGGCTGATTAAGGAGGCGAAACTAATCCGGTTATGGAGTGCTTTACGTTGTATTTCTTATCGCTGGATAAAGTTAAACAGAACGGGATTTTATTCAACATCATACAGTGAAAATTATAAAAGAATCAAATCAAAGTTGTAACATATAGCCCAACCATTATAGAATTATTATACCATTTTTAATAGTGAAAATAAATGAAAACATTATATCTTTCCCTTCTCGGAGGTAATGGGGTTTAATGCATTTTTTAGTAACCAATTAATATACAGGAATAATCTTTTGATTCTAATTAACGTCCCTGAAGCATGTTCTATATGCATACATTTGTACTTTCTGTCTGTCTAGGAGTTTGCAGATAGACACCCATAACCATATTCTAAAACTACATAACCAAGGATATTTGGTTGAATATATATCATTTCGAAAAAAAGGTACAATATTATCGGGTGGTCTACGTTCGCACTTGACCTCAATAAAAAAGACAACGGTTTACTTTACTTTATTTATGACTTGACAATTCTAGAAATTAAAAAAATAGTAATTCTCATAGGGGTGCAGACCTTTCAGCAAAAGTGCGCAAGTGTTCTAATTGATTCCGGGGAAACACTGAGTGTGCCTCAAAGGGGTTAAAGCTATGAATTTACAGAAATTCATTTAACTTTACTTACATCCGCACTGACCCTATCAATGTTGAATACATACTTCGGCCCCATCCCAAAGATTCTCATCTTGGATGCTATTCTCACAAAAGTGCGACCAATATAATCTTCGGCTTTCTTTAAGTGCATCTTGTCGAACACAATGGTCTGTATGTCGAACTCGGGAATTTATACGGAATTTTGAACCGAATTTTCGTTTTAATCCGCGGACATAGGTTGTTCTCGTTCGGTCAGGCCTGACAGGGTAAAAGTTTTAAATAATAATTTTTTTAATTATTTTTAGTTAGTATCGCCTAGAGTGAGGATTGAACCTTCAACTTCCAGAATACAGTTATTTAGAACTGATTGCTACTTCATTCGTGTATTTGTTGACTCACGTGTTATGGGGCTTCCCAATTCCAACATAAACATTCTCGCGTTCGACGCAATGCACCTGAAGAAGTTCGAAAGTTATATTGACCTAAACGCCGTGAGAATAGCACCGAAGACAAGAATAATAGTTTAGATAATCCAAATAACAATTAATACTTTAACAAATATTAAAATGTGTCGAAAGAATTTTAAGTTATAAAAAGGTTCACCGTGGGCCGTTGTACCCTATTAAGATAAATATAGCAAACTCAAATGTGTATACTTGCGGTTCGCCCAAATAAATTATAATTCTTTTCTATCTCACATCTTTTCTAAATACTACGTAAAACGTCTAATGCTACCTAACTTTTGATCGTCAGAACAGTATAAATACAATTTTCATACATTTTTGCATATGGCACAACCATCCATAGCAGCGCTTCGAAGAACATTAATGATTAAGATCTTTCTGATTCTCACTCATCTGCTGTGCAATGGGGAAAGTAGATGGTTACTTTTAATACATTTAAAACCAAGCTTCTCTCCTTTTACCACAAACGTTCTGACCCTTACTTTGAACACGTTGAAATGTATGGTGCTCTCCTTGAGCAGCTCGCACTCCTGTTTTGATAAGCTCTTAGGACTACCTTTTACTCGAAACCTGAAGTGGAAGACTTACATCAGATCTATTGCTAGGGTCGCTGGAAAAATGTTTTGATCATTCTACCGCTCCAGAAAGTAGCTCATCTTCCACTTATATAAGAGTCAGATACGTCCTAATATTGGTAACTGTTGCCACATCAATGGACGGGCCGTTCAGGGCACTCTCTCCTGCTTTGGTACAGTACAAAATCGACTTCGAAATCTAGTGGGGATGTCCTCTTCTCTTCTTTTATCACAGCCTCTTTCTCTACTCTATTGTTATTTTAATGGTAGGTCTTCGATTGAGCTCCAATCTTTGGTTCCTCCCCCTGTCAAAAATTCACAGCAAAATCCCGTCTAGCAACAACCACTGTAAAAAGATGTCTCTTTCTTCCTCTGTGTACCTGAAATTAAACGGTACTTTCAGAGTTTATTTAAAAATCTACTCATCTGTGGAACACAACACCACGGGGCTGCTTTCCAGCTTACTACAGCATCGTTGTTTTCAAGTTCAATGTTAACAAATTCGCGTTGAGCCGTCCTCTTAAATAATCAAATTTTGCACAGATCCAGCGATCATCTGCAATACTCACGCTGGTTTTCACACCATCCACTTGACACATAACATTTACCCTTGTCCCCAAGAAGCCTTTGCCCTTGATGGGCGGTGACGCATTAGTAACAAAAACACAAATTCAAACTCAACAAACAAAAGTTGTTCTAAATTAGGCAATGTAAAAGAGCAAATGTGAATGTCATGACGTCACCACGTGTTATCACGTTTTTTATGCTACCTCTGAAAGGATATCGACCACTTTTTCACACACATATAAATATATGTAATTACATAAACAATATTACAGTCTTACGTCAATCAACCAACGTTTCGATTTTAAAACATCTCTTTAAAGACTGAATAAAAATAAAAAGTGAAAATTGAGAATCTCGCATTGGAAAAACCACCAGCAGAAAACCGGATGTTAAGAAAAAGATAAAGGATTAAAAAGGAAGATTCAAATCTGATCAAAGTTCGTGTTGGTCAACTGATTCTCCAATTTTTACTCTTATATCCCAACGAGCGCTCCTTTCTCTTCTCGGGCGGCTAGCATTTTGACGCATGCTATACGGAACAAGTATGGAGGGTTAAGAAAATAAACAAATCAACAGTAAAATAAGAGATAAATATATATATACTTCTATGAAGAAACGTCACGGTCGGTGTGTATGGTTGGATATGTTGTTAATAATTTTAACGATGTGGTATACAGGTGTGGGGATTTGGGAGATTATGGGTCTGAGGGGGGTCTTCATTTTTGTGCGTTTTTATTTTGCCGTAGATATAACCTGGTTTGTAGTCGCCTATAATTTTACTGAGTTTGATTGTTCCTATTTCTGCATTGTTCGCGGTTATTATTTGATTCATTTCTTTTTTTAATTGGTCGGTGGAGTTTTTTGAAGTGTCGTTTGAATTTTGTTTTGTTTGAGAGGATGTTGTTTATTTTAGTAGTATGATCGGTTTTGTTTAGTATAGTGTATATGTTTGATTTGTCGGCCATTCGTATAGTGATGTCGTTGTTTTGATGTAGTTCATTAGCGGTTTCTTTCACTTCTGGGGTAAGGAGGGAAGTACGATGTCGGTGGTTGTATCTATTTTTAATGCCTTCGGCTTTTAGGAGATCTTTTAAGTTTGGATTATGTCGATCTTGTCGTGTTTTTTAAAGTTTTGAATCTGTTGGTAGAGAATTTCTATTTCGCTTTGTGTAATGTTTTGATCGTATTTTCTAGAGAGGTGGCAGTTCGGTCCGAGGTTGAGGAATTGTTTTTGGTGTTCTGTAAGAAGGGTGTTGGAGAGGTTTAGGTATTTTTCACTGTGCTTGGGGAGGTAGATGTGTCCTTTGTATAGTTGGTTCAGTTTTTTGTTTTTTTTATTGAGTTTTAGTTTTTGTTGGAGTTGTTCTGGATGGAGAGTGCCAGAAATTTTACTTTGTATGGTGTGTAAAAGGGTTTCCGTTGTTGCTTGTTTAAGCTGTTGTGTGATTACTTTGAGTTCTTGTTGAAGGGTTTTTATGTCGGCTTTAGCTAATGTTATTTGCCTTCGAATAAGACTCCTTCTAAAGTTATCATATTTATATGAAAGATAACTACCCCCCAGTATATGTAAACTCCAAATCTAATCATCCAGCTAGCGTAATTAGACATATCCCAACATCAATTAGTCACAGGATTAATAATAATTCATATTAGAAGAAATTTATTACTAGTAATAGCAATACATATAACAACGCATTAAAAAATAGCGGCTATACCAATACCAACAATGAATACCGAGATAGTGCGAGTAATTTATAATAATAGGTTACATAGTAATACTAATAATAAACATAATAATAAATACGACTTTTGTTTAACTTTATGACATACACTTATTCAAACTATTATAATGCTAACCCATAAATTATTTGTCCGTTACGTGCTAATATCAAGTTCAAATTGATAGCAATAGATTAACTAAAATTCTTTTGATTTCAAGATATTCATCAGTATTATTTAGTATTCAGTTAATTCTTATGATCCAATTTATTTGATGATTACCTTAAACATTATACGTTTTAGTTTTATTTAAAGGTTTAGATTAAATATACAGTATAACTATAAATATGAATTAGTCTTAAGTCTTTTTAAGCGTTTCTTCATGAAAATATAAATGTAATTTATATATATATATATATATATATATATATATATGTGTGTGTGTGTGTGTGTGTGTGTGTGTGTGTGTATACTAGCCGTATCTAGTTGGCGTTACGCCGTTGCGCGAGCTGCGGCACGGCCGTCGTAATATAAAGCCTGTTAACTGAGTCGAGTTTTATGGTGACGTCATTGATAGTGGGAGTAAGTGGCCGAAGTGCCCGAAGGCGCTAACGTGCATGCGTCTATCTGCAGCCAAAACAACTAATCAGAGCGAGAACTCACGTTAATGGGATTATTCATTCACTTGGAAATCATTGTTAACTTGATTCTGCTATTCTGACTATATTCCCCTGCCAAGAACACAACTACACACCTAAGGAGTATTCATTCACTTGGAAATCATTGTTAACTTGATTCTGCTATTCTGACTATATTCCCCTGCCAAGAACACAACTGCACACCTAAGGATTATTCATTCACTTGGAAATCATTATTAACTTGTTCTTTTTTTTCAAAGATATTTTTATAGTCGTAGTGTGAGAGAAAATACAACATGGCCTCCAACGATTAAGGCATTGTATTAAAGTTCGATTTTCAATTTTTTTAAAACAAATTAGAATTTTATTTCGGGATGAAAAAAAATACAATTTTAGACTAATTAAGAAGTTTCATCAAAAATGTGTGCGACAATACAACGAAATAAGCGAGATATTCAATTAAAAATATATTGCAAATAAACTGTCCGTTTGAAAACAAAAAAATCCCCAATCCCCAAAAATATGACTGCTTTAATTTATTACAAATTTTTACTATATTGTAAATAACAGTTGGTTTTGCAAAAAGAAACAAAAACCAAAAATACACGTTTTAATTCATTTCAATGAATGTTTTATTAATTAATTATTTTGAAATTTTAATCTTGTTATTTTACTGAATTCGTAATCTTTCATGTTTGATTAACTTTTAAGTTAAAAAAATCAAGAAACATAATTTATTTTTTCGGAAATGAGAGCACTCTTTTCAATATATTCACCTAAAACTAATAATAATGAAATGTTCATATAAAGAACAAAACTGCCTAAGAATAGGCATTTATTTTGTTCTTGTGTTTATAAACGAAGAGATATTTCCATGCAGCATAACTGATATTAGTCATTTCATTCGATGTAGACAAGTTTGTCATAAGAATTAACTCAAACATTTTATCATGAAGCATTAATTTAATTTTTTATGTTTAGCCTACGCAAATTACACGGAATAATACATTTTCACTAAGATTTTAATAAAGTAATGCATTAATTGATCGGTATTTAATAAATATTAAAATTTTCATTAAAATTAGTTGATTTCCTGAATTTTGATGAATTTCTAAGTGTAGGGAAGGGGTCAAAATGCACATAGTCTGACTATTCGACAGATCTCGTTTGTTACTTTAGACAATGACGTCATTTTCCAGTACTCTGGCCTCCTTTACGACGACCGTGGTTTAAGGCTTAGAGCAGAATAGATTTAAAAATGCTTACAATATTTACATAGATTAAAATTGAAGAAAAACGCTTTTTTGTTATTATGTGTAACAATTAATTCATCCTTCAAACTTGTATTTGCATCTAGAGTAAATAAAACATTACAAAAAAAACAGTTATCTACACACACAAGAAAGACGTCCCCTTCGAACTTCATAATTATGTCATCTATTCCCAACTTCTTTTGTTTCAGCTCGTTTGACTCGTTGGTCTAGTGGTCTCCATCACTTCGCTGTTTTTATAAATCATTGTGATAGTTTCCGATTCCAGTAGCTTCTTTCCAAGAACCGCAGATTGTGGAACTCTTTTGCTTCTGACTGTTCCTCCTACCTATAAACCTTGGTCTTTTAAGATTAAGGCTAATAGACATCTCCTGACTTTGCGATAATCATATTTATTATTGCTATTTATCAAGATATATTACTAAAATATTCGTATAACCCAATAAAATTAAATTTCTGATGATCTAAAGAAAAAACGTACACTGTTGGCTTTTGACGATCGTTTCAGAAATATTAATGGTACAATTGAAAAGGGATGACAAAGCAAAGGATGTAAAAAAAATCCCTGTTATATAACTCATAAAATATGTCTGTACAATTGATCTGTTTCCTTCTTGTGCTTTTATGTCTTGTTTCAGTTATAGCTAGAATATTAATATCTCTGAAGCCAGCCTAATCTAATAAAATAACACTGTTATGTTTTTGTATTTCATTTTTGGTTTGGAATTGGTTTATCTGAAATAATGAAGTATTTGTGATGTTGTGCGTATATATATATATATATATATATATATATATATATATATATATATATATATAGTATGGAAATATATATGTGGCAAGTAAGCTACACAGAGGCGTTTATGGTTCGTCTCCGCAACTTATCATCAGTATTTAGCCTGATGATTCCTTGCAGAGATAAAACATGGACGCCTCTGTGTAGCTTACTTGCCACAGATATATTTCCATACTATATATATATATGGAATACGGCTAGATTTCTCTTAAAAACTACAGATTATTAGTCGTAATACTCTCTCTATATATACACATACATATGAATGTGCACGTGTGTCTGAGTAGAAATGTGTATGTTTGTAATTGTACGTATATATATATATATATATATATATATATATATATATTGCTAGAATACATTTGGAATAACCTCCGTTGTATGGCGACGATCGACCTCGAGTTAACCCCGTGTCATTTACGTTTTACGCTTACGTTTTATTACTAATAATGAGGTTTTTGGCGAAAGGGCGAACTATTTACTGTACATGGAGGAACGAATCGTCAAACAAACATTTATGGCATACAGCCATGGAAATAGGATAGCTTAAGAAACGGATGGTCTTAACTTAATTAGCTTATATTGGTGTCCAAGCCGGTTTGGTATGACACAAGGTCGTTTTAATGTGTCGAGAATCGACGCATTTCGACAATCATCGTTTTCCTCAGCAACCAATCAAATGTTTTTAAATTTTAGTTCTTGAATATATATATATATATATATATATATATATATATATATATATATATATATATATAATTAATTTAAAAGTAGTGATTTGTTTAGATATAAGTTTGATACTAAATAATAAAATGATATGACCTCAAGAAAATAAAATAATATCCCACAATATATTACTAAATATTCTAATCATCCAAAAAAATTTCGAACAAATACCTACTTTAATAATCTATAGAATATTTGGTTGGCATAAACTACAACGAACAATCCAGAACTCTCATGTATTAATAGATTAGTAATAGTACGTTGGTATCTAGGCTACTAGGACCAGGTTTTACAAGACTGTTGTGGGAGCTTCAGTAGCGGAAACCAATCCACATAACAAACTAAGAATCAAGAAGCTGAAGTAGAAATAGAACCAAACATATAAAAAGAAAATTATGCGACTCCAAGGGAACTGAAACTGCTAGAAAATCAGCTAGAAATCAATGGTAAACGGTTGTTGTGATCACGCAAAATTATTTGCAACGGGTATTAGAAGATGTGAATCTGTAGTCACCAAGACCTCAGGGAAAACAGTCTGTTTAATTTCGTGAAAAATAACTGATAATGACTCCTGTGAGAAATCCCAGGGATTAAATACTACTACTACTACTACTACTACTACTAATAATAATAAAACGAATTCATGTAATTATAGAAACAGAAACAATTGCCCATTGATGAATAAATGTTCAACAGCTAATGTAATACATAAAGCAATAAGAATAACACTATAAATAACTAGCTGCACCTACCCGTCGATTATTGAAATTTCGTTTTATTTACGAATTACATTTTAAAAGTTCAAGGACTTTCAGGCGACACCGATAGCTAAACTACGACGCTCCAAATAATTGATTTTGTAAAAAAATGAACATTTTACATGAACTTGCTTAAGTTTTTTTTAAATAATAAAAAAAGTCTGAATAAATAACCCCAAAAATATATATCGAAATACTCAAAAATAATAGTCGCAAATATTACAACAAATAAAATAGTTCAGTAAAGTAACATGCTTCATGTAACAACACAATTTTAGTAAAACATCACTATTAATTAATTCGTACATAAAAAATATTAAAACGGAAGAAAAAACTTTCGATCAAAGTATATTACGGTCAAAGTATATTTAATTGTTATTTGTTCATATTGTTAGTATTTGTTTATTTAAAATGAATTAAGTAACTTTTTGTTTAAAATATAGGTTTTTCGTGTATTTGATCGTTGTTTTGAAGAGTCAGAGTTTAGTAACTGGTGTACGGTGTTCTTTTTTGTGTTCAATAAAAAATTGTAGGATCGTTTTTATTTGCTATGATTGCGAATGTTATGTTTTGGTATTTCTATAGTTTATTCTTATTTGTTAATGTTTTTCTAATTTTTGTTTATTTAAAAGTAGATAACTAATTTCTTGTAAAAATAATGGTTTCGTTTTGGAGCGTCGTAATTTAGCCACGGGTGTATCTATTTTTCAAGAGAATGTATTCTTGTCTGTTTTACTTGTTTTAAAAAAGGCACATTACCGTTATTTTTTTATAAATAAGTTAAATAGATACCATCAAAATAATCCAGCATTTAGGATTCGTACGTAAATTGGCATCAAAGTTACGATAGTCGCTTGTATCATTTCATTAAAACAACATCTTACGCATGTAGCAAGTCAAGCGACGAGTGTGTAAAAATAATGTTAAGAACAGTAGTTTTCCACACGAGCCTAGAGTAACTATGAAGTGAGTATAGTACACGTTGCCGGATAACTCTGTCTCTACAAATCTACTGTCAGACCATGTACGGAGTACTGTTGTCATATTTGGGCTGGTGAATTTCTGTCCCATTTAAGGCTTCTTGATAAGGTGCAGAAACGTATCTGTAATTTAAGTGGCCCCACCCTTTCTTCGTCTGTACATTCTATATCTTACAGACGTGATGTTGCTAGTCTCATTCTTTTCTATAATTACTATTATGCATGTCCTTTTCAGAATTGTCTGATCTATTCCCTGCTTTTTGTTCCAGCACGTTTGACTCGTTGGTTTAGTTGTCTCAATCAATTCACTGTTTTGATATCTCATTGGAATACCGCTTCCTATTCCAGTAGCTTCTTTTCAAGCTTATGGAACTCTCTTCCTGCTGACCGTTTTCCTCCTACCTATAACGTTGTTCTTTTCAAAACTTAGGTCAATAGGCATCTCCTGTCTTTGCGATAATAATATTTTGTTCTTGTTAGCTCTTTACATAAAGTGGCTTCATGCCTTGTCAGGCGCTATTACCATAATAAAATATTAAGTTATGCCAAGAAGTACGTGATAGAGAAGCGAGACCATTTTCAAGTTTCACCACCTATGTGAGATCGGGAAATTACAGCTCATCATCTAGATAAACATTGCTGCTGGAAAAATGAACTATACCCCGAAGCAAATAATGACTTATGTGTGTGTATTTTTTAAAATTCCTCCCATTATTACAGCAACGACATACGCTCCTGGGGGTCTGCTTTATCGCGAAAATACAGTAAACCCCTTTTTTATTATTTATTATTGTTATACAGCTCTGGCGTCTATACATTTGAATTACCTACGAGACACCATCCTCGAGTGTTTGAGGTCTCTCTGTACAAGGGTGTGCCAGGAAAACCTGACATGAGGATACGTCATTCTCAAGTAAATCCTGACCATTTGGTCAAAATAACATAGTATTCAAAGCCCAAATAAGATCCCTTCGAAACGGTTTTACACTGGTTCATGCGAGGTATGGTGTACCATCTTATAGTAATGTTACCTCAAGTAACCACACTTAGCTGGATACTCCACCAGACTAGATGAACTCTTGTCATGGAATACGGTAAGACCAAGAGACCACAAGAAAGGTATACTGTAACAGAGTTAACTCGTCAATTGGGGAGAGGAAAATTAATGTTCTTAATTTCGGTACTAACTCAACGTGTGACAGGTAAAGAAGAACTTTAATGGAATAGTCGAATATCTAGGTATATCATATAGAGAGTAAGTGTTAGTCCCAGGATAGATTTCTGAGAACTTCGACTGAAGTAAAATGAAACAATATATATATATATATATATATATATATATATATATAGAGAGAGAGAGAGAGAGAGAGAGAGAGAGCGAGAGAGAGAGAGTGAGAGAGAGGGTGTGAGAGAGAGAGATGGGGAGAGAGGTGTGTGTTGCTGGCGATAACATACCGTAATAAAAAATGGTTTAGAGTAAATATACCATTAAATGTTTTGTGATTTAACCTTGGCAACGGCATATACACCGCCCTTACATAATATAAAACCGACAAACGACCTGTGCTAAATTAACACCTCGTCCAAATACCCACCTGGCATTTTCTAGAAGATTCTGAAAGCGGTTAACAGCAGATTGTCGGTTAATTTCGTTGATAACATTAGAATGAGAATAAATAAAAAATAAAAAATACACGGCGGTGCCACAAAAGGTGGCTACCCGCCCACTTATCGAAAGGGCAAACACTTACCGAAAACGGGAAATTTATAAGATTAAAGACTCCGCTCAACAAAGCTGTCAAAACAAAATGGGACTTCTAAACAAACGAAAACAATGTTTTGGAATTTTTTTAGATCAGGATTGATAATTTGGATTATTTTGGTTATTCGGACTACTATTCACATCTTGAATGTTATTCTCACATATGGCCGATATAACCTCTGACTTCAGTTGCATCTTGCCGAACTCGGTAATATTTATGTTGAGCTGGGGAATCTCGAACTGAGCCTTTTAGTTAATCCACGGAGGTAGATCGTTCTCTTTCCGCTAGGACTTTTTAGCGTGGACACTTAACGCAACGGATAAACGTTTTATGTACAATCGGTTCTAATAGCGGTCTTTTGAAGGTTGTAGGTTCAATCCCAACTCCAGGCGATACTAACTAAGAATAGAATTAAAATAACTTACTTAAGTGATGACTGATGGAACGAGAACAATCTACCTCAGTTTATTAAAAAAAACGGTTCAGTCCGAAATTCCTTATAGATTCCGAGTTCGCCAATAAAGATTCCCGAGTTCGACAAAATGCACGGAAGCTACATCGTCCGAAACGTTTAACAACGAGGATGAGAATGGTAGTTTGAAAAATACAAATAAGAAGCAATATTCTTTAGATGCGTCCATTCAATCTGCGCGTTTACCTGTGACAATGCTATTAAAAAGTTAAGGGGACAGATCGAGGAACCGACAAAATGATGGACAGAGCCTCCCAAACGGATGTACTCACGGATTCAAAAATGCTATTTCTTGATTTAACTAAGCCTGACAGACCAGCAAAATAAGCGTGACAGACGAGCAAAATAAGCGTGACAAACCAGCAAAATGAGCTTGACAGACCAACAAAATAAGCGTGACAGACCAACGAAATAAGCGTGACAGGCTGAGGAAAATGCTGTTTCTTACATTTAAGCCTCACATACCAAATCAAATCTCCTTGAGTAAGTAATCCTTCTGCAATTGATAAATATTTTGAGCGGTTAAGCAAATTAATTCGCAAATGTTAATGAATCGTCGTTACAGAAACCGTCCCTATGAATCTACTAAGCATATCAGAAATTGTATCTCTCTCCTGTGACTCTCTCTATTTTCTCTCCGCCTATATGTATCTCTCATTACATTATCAGCTAGTGTTCCAATCAATTTACCCCGCCTCTCTCTTCCTATCTATCTCTCTATCGACCTAACCCTGTTCGAACCACGTATGTCTGATTAGTTTGTATCTCTATTTTCCGGCTTGCACTTTTGGAAAAAAAAAATTATGATCTGTAATACTGTAATACAAATTAAACCGTGGGTTCGTTAAATCTATATAGTTAAAATCAAATTATATTTACTATATCAAAAGATTAGTTGAGTAAAAAAAATCGATAGTGTTCAGTTTTTTTTTATTAAACTTATTTTAAATGTATAAACATTTAAATTTATTCCCTATCAATCTCCAGTGCGTATTGTTGGTGTATCAACTCGATATTTAGCATTCCTCGTTCATTGGTTTCTGTTGTAACGATATCACCCAAAGTGATCGGAGAAGCGGGATAGTGAATAGGAATTATAATCTAGATGTTACTTAAATGTAGGCCAGGAAGGGTATGTTGGTAAAAGTCACATTTGGAATGTACCTGCGAGTGTTTTGATAATTTCACGTTTAAGAGGAAACTATGAATAAACACATTTATTGTTTGTTGGTTGAGTAATGTTTGTATTGGATGTGTTAAGCAAAACAATTTTCAGATTATTACAGTCACCGATCGAAAGAAAATCTGGTCAGCGGACGCGACTCCAGCAGGGATTGGGGAGTTGATGGTATATGTCAAGCTGAGTGTGCTCAGAGAATATCGACATTCCACCATAAAATAAAATGTATGTAATGAAAACCTTTTCTGTTTCGATTCTTGATATGCTTAAGGAGAATGCGCTTCTAAACAGTTTTTGAATTTTGGGGCTCAGTAAAAGAATACTGCCACATGTTACGATTCGTTAGAAAGTCACTGATGAATGGTTTTACTTTCTTCGTTATGTGAGTAATAGTGATTGTTCATTGTTATGAATGTGATACGGATTATAATCGATGTTGCAGTTCTCATCGATGTACGTACATGCTTGAGAGTTTATTGTATCAGCCAGTACTGGGTATCATGCTTAGGTTTTGTCTTGATTATCACGATGATTTGTTACTGGCAGATTTCGTTACTGAAGCTTGTAAACTGTTTAATAGTCACTCTGCCCTTCTCTCTCTTGCTCTCGCTCTTCCTCTCCCCCTCTCCCTCTCTCGTTTGATACTAACTGTATTTCTGTTGTTGATTCCTTGTTATAGATAACAAAGTTTCCCTGCTTCACGGCTTCTGCTTATTTACAATTAACATTAGCTAGAATAATCAGATTTAAAATAGTTCAATGTAATATACATCAAGTTAAATAGTCTTAACAGAGGAGATAGCATGTCCCTCTTTCATTGATTCAACTGACAGATTTACAATGTAAAACTGCCTTTCGTCTCGACTAAAATTTATAAGTTTCTTCTTAAAATAAAACATATATAATTTCCGATCATATGTAATATTTAATCTTGATCAATATTTAATCTTTTTGACCATGAATAAAGATGGAGTTTTCAGTCCCTAATATAGATGTACTGCTACTCTACCCATGGACATCGGAGACAAATCAAGAAGATACACTTTTAAAGATTCACAAGTGAAAAAGAGGTAAAGAAAATCTTGATTTGTCCTTGTCGCTTTATTTTTCTCTTTTATTTCGCTGCTTCTTACTGACAAGGAAAAGAAAGCAGGGGAATAGAGAAAAGGAGAAGTGGTAAAGAAGACAGAAAGAATGCCGCCCGTTCTAGTTTTAAAAGCGGGAAAGGAAGTCTTTATTTGTCCTTTTCATTTTCTTTCTTCATTTTTTAAAGTTGGCTAACGGGGGAAAATAAAATAAATATAAAGTAAACAAGGACAAACAGAATGACGCCTGTTTGGGGCTAAACCAACATTCGATTGTGAGAGAGAGAATTGATTCAGTGACTCAATCGGTTAGTACCTTTTAGTTAAAGACAGTGATTATGAGTTCGAACCTCACCTAGGTATAATTATTTTTACTCTGATGTTATCCAAATTACAATATTACGTAGGTTTTTACGTTTTACTTTTATCTTTTCTAGTAATCTACACATTCTAAGGGAATTAGGACCCCGGGTGACGCCGGGTAGCCCTGCTAGTATAGAATATTGTATTCTATCTTGGCCACTAGTAGCTCCACATGGGAATTCGGGTATAATATTAAAATGGGAATGTCTACAAATAAAACTGGATAAACTAATAAAAAGAATAAAATATCTCAATTATAAAAATAGTTTAGATGCCTAAGGTTTCACTATTTTACTAGAGAGAGAAAGATTCGGGCGGGGTTGTTTAATTGAAACCTTCAAAATAATGGATGGGATTTCTAAATGTGCAGCACAGTTTTTTGATATCCATCATCGCCTTGGAAATGTATTGCCAAGAAATATTTCAAAGACTACATAGACCATAAAAATATATTTCTTTCATATAGAGTAATATATCCTTTGAATAATTTGTATAATATAGTTAAAAATGCACTAAGGTGGAAAGCCTTAAGAATAAACTAGATGAGAGTAATAAGAGGAATGGAATGAATTTACAATGGAATTTATAAGGTCTATCTGATGGAAGATTTAAGAGAATTTCACCTGTACATATCTATTATATACTACCAGCAAGGCCCAGTGTTGCGCAGGGTTCAAGGGTCATGATCTCTTTATTAACATTTCTATTCTTATTTTATAAATTCGATGATTTTCAAGTTATAAATAAAATAAATGAATTAGATTGAAACAACGCTAACGTCAAAGCCGACTGGCCTCCCCGCCATTGAAAACAAAAACAAAAAACAAACAAAAAAGTAACGCTGCCTGGAAGTAATGCCTGGAATAAAACGGCGAACTGCGCTTGAATGGATAGCCTTTTCCACAGTAGACAACATCATGAAGTGTAGAAAGTCAACGATGAACATTAAGCAGAAAATGTTCCATGAATAGGATATATGGTAACGACACATGAGCACTTAATAATGCAGCGATAAAAAAGCGAAGAGTGGCACAATGCAAAATGAAACGCATTATGCTCGGTATCAGTTTACATGATAATAAAAGAAACACCTGGTCAGCAAATGACATCATCAGCACCGATAAAACATAGATGAGAGGTCACCTTTCAAAATTTACAGACAAAAAGTGGACATATAGAACGACAGAATGGACCTCGAGGCAATGGGAAACACCTAGAGGAAGGCCAAAAACCCGGGGGAGAGACGAGTTCGATAGTCAATTAGGTTCTACTTGGCCACGCCCAGCCAGGGATAAAACAAGATGGAAAGAAACCAGGGAGGGGTTGATTCACCAATGGTGATAACAAAACCCTGACGACGACGACGACGACGACGGCGACGACGACGACGACGACGATGATGATGATGATGATGATGATGATGATGATGATGATGATGATGATGATGATGATGATGATATAAAGTAAGATATCTTATATCTTATTTTGCTTTTATGGATTTCAAATGCAAATACAGAGCCCAGGATAATTATCTAAATGAAATACACTTATTCATGTACCCTGGATAATATAGTTTCAGAATAGATACTGTCATGGGAGCTTATCTTTTGAAGCCTTGGATGAGTTCATGAACAAACAAACAGGAACTACAACTTTAATTATCCTTACGTTTTTTGTAACGCATTTTGGGTTGTTTTTTAGTACATTATTATTGTTTTTAGTGCGATTATTTATTTTTAAGTAGGGCTTTAAAAGTTTACTTTAATTATTACGGTATGATTAATTGAACCAAATTATTATAAATTATAATTAATATTCGTGAAGATAATGTTTTAATCTCTATTCATAAAATTATTCGATATACATAGCTTCCAAAACTTTCAATATTTTAATACATTTGGATTTTTGATGCAGTTTAAAATTACTTTATGTTCGACAGTTTAACTGATTCCAAATTCTTTTCAAATTTAAAAGATCTATGAAGTAATTCATATTTCCTTATATTTGAGAAAATGTGAATAATTACTTATTTACAATATAAGGAATTTATTCGCATGTAGATTTGTTTACAGAAAACACTAATATGTCTACGATTCTTTAATGGTAAACTGATTTCAGCTCACATTTAATTTTTTATCTTGAACTGATTTTGTTCATATTTTAATCTACCCAAATCCAATATCGTTTTAGACATGCAGATGACAGTGTTTCCACTCCGACATTACTTTTTCTAACCGTGAAAAGCTGAAGGTTTATTATTTATTTCAGTGTACAAACAAGTATAAACAAGTAGAAGGTTATTTTAAAAATGATACACCCCTTTCACAAATTCCACGATTCGTCAAATCTAGGTTGATTAGACAACCAAAATGCTTGAAATAATAATTTATACCGGTGAATCGACAAAAATGTCGGTTTACTAAATTTGTACCCGGTTCTTCATGAGTGGTAATTTTAGTAGATAATTCTTCGAGGTAGAGAAGTTATTCTTTTCTCTGAAATATTACTAGGCAAAATTAACATATCGACCCAGATCAATAAAATAGATTAGAAATAGATTTTCGAAATACAGATAGTCATATCGAAACAGAATTGGATATTAAAATTGTATGCGTTAGTCCATACTTAAAAAAACAAACACTCTTACCATTATAGCAACTGAGCCGTCTTGAATTGTGTATAGAAATATGCATTTATTATTTTTAGCAAATAAAAGTCACATGCAAGTATTGAGTTAACATAAGAAATGCCCAAACAGGCATAAATAAATAACACCTAATATAAATTTGGATCAGTCAGTCTTAAATGCCTCTGATCTGTTCATAAGCACTTAATGAAAAATACTTGTCAAACGTGATTTTGTTTCAATCTTAGGTTGAAACCATATCATTTTGGTGATAACATAATCCGTGGCAACCATTTTGTACCAACCATGACCTTCGTCATTTTAATGTCAAGGATTATTATTTTAAGAAATATTCTCTTGGGGCGGGGAGATTGTCCCATCATGATTAAAGCACGGTAATAAATCAAAAAATATGTCTTTTACTCTCTCAAGAACAAACTTGTCATTTCATTTCTCTGTGGGTTCTCTCTATCCTTCTCTTGTCTCGGCGGCAAAGGTATGAAGTGTCACACGGCGGGGAGGAATGGAGTAGAAGAACACAAAGTTCACTTTTGACATTTTCCACATTCGACATTTTCTTATTTCTCACATTCGACGAGTTACGATCTGTGATTCGTAAACTGCGTATGCATTCTTTCTCGGATACTCATTCAAGAAAAAATGTCGAGAAGACATTTTCTACTCACATGACAATATTGTGTTTGCAGTTACAATGAGAACAATTTATATAACAATGCCGGTGTCACTATCTAAGTATTTATTGTAGTCGCGTTATAAGCGAGTATAGTTACTGTATCCATACGCATATTATATTATTTGGATTATTCAGACTACTGTCCTCACCTTGGATGTTATTCTCACAACGTCCGACCTTCTCCAAGAGCGTCTTGTCGAATTCAGGAATATGTACAGAATTTTGAACGGAACCCTTTTTCATTCTATCGGAGGAAGCCTGCTCTCGTTCTGGCAGCCATGACCGAGTAGGAATCTTTTTGTAATTTTATTTTTAGTATCGCTCGTATTCAGTATTGAACATTTATTCGACTCTGTGACAGTCTTCTGGATGCTTACTGTTCAATCCCCAATTTGAGCGATACTAAGAATACACTTACAAATTCCTTAAGACTTCTACCTGGCCATGGCTGACAAAACTAGAGCAAGCTACTCTGTGGATTTAATAAAGTGTTTCGTATAACATAACGTTTAACATGAAGATTCTCGAGTTCGGCAAGATGCACTTGAAAAAGTCGGAGGTTACATCGGTCGAAACATTGTGTGAATAACATCCAAGATGATAACATCAGTCCGAATAATACAAATGATACAAATTATCAATCCTCATCTAAAAAAATCCGAAATATAAAGCATGCGTATGTTGAATACTTGCACTCGTGCGGCTGAAATAATCGATTGAATTAAGTATTATGTAAATAAACTGATTTTTATTTATTGACTTATTAAAGTTGATCTGTCCAAAATCTAAAGAGAATCCAAAGAGCGACCGGCGAAAAAAAAAGATAGATTCTAAGTGTGATTTTTTTCGTCTGTTTCCTCACGCATGCACTCCCATGTCATCACTGTAAATAAAAATACTACTGCTACTTACAGTATCTGTTTCTTTATTTGATACCGCATAAAATAGTCGGGAATGGTTAAAGAAAATCGAAAGACCAAGGAGGAAGAGAACTAACCAGACATCCACTAGAATATGGCGGAGAGTACTAGACCATTGAGGAGCCTTATTATCACTATACCCCCAGACAAGACGAATGGTCGTTGACAGCGAGAAATCAATAGTCAATGGCTGTGCAGTAACGCAACATTACTCGCAATTATTGTCGAAAGAGGCGGAGGGTCCTGAAAATCTGTGAAGACGTATTGCCACTCAGACTTCAAGGAACACCGCTGGTTATTGTTAGTGGACAATATAATGCCTTGCGTGAAAACTCCTAGTGAATAACAACTAAATTTAAAAATTATTAATAAAGACATAGCTATTTCACTAGCAATTGCGTGAACGACTGCACTTTGAACACATTGGCTAAGAGCAAGGTGTAGTAACTGTTATGATACTACATTTCATCTTTACTCTCCTCTGTCACTGGAGAACTCTTTCTAGATTAAAGCAATTTTTATTTTTGTCCTAATCCAGAGTGACCCGTGTGTTTAACTCTGCCCTCATAGGGAAGCAAATACATGGACACTACACTTTAGACACAAGGACATCATGCAAACACAACCCCGAGGCAATATTGGAAAAAGAAAATGATACAAATCTCTGTGACATCATTTTTCTTCTTGACCCAAAATTAAGTAAATTCCTCTTGCCCACTTGGTGATTTATGATAATTTTCAGAAACGGGTCTTTTACTAACAGCACAATTAAATTAAGTAAATTCCTCTTGCCCACTTGGTGATTTATGATCATTTTCAGAAACGGGTCTTTTACTAACAGCACAATTAAATTAAGTAAATTCCTCTTGCCCACTTGGTGATTTATGATCATTTTCAGAAACGGGTCTTTTACTAACAGCACAATTAAATTAAGTAAATTCCTCTTGCCCACTTGGTGATTTATGATCATTTTCAGAAACGGGTCTTTTACTAACAGCACAATTAAATTAAGTAAATTCCTCTTGCCCACTTGGTGATTTATGATAATTTTCAGAAACGGGTCTTTTACTAACAGCACAATTAAATTAAGTAAATTCCTCTTGCCCACTTGGTGATTTATGATCATTTTCAGAAACGGGTCTTTTACTAACAGCACAATTAAATTAAGTAAATTCCTCTTGCCCACTTGGTGATTTATGATCATTTTCAGAAACGGGTCTTTTACTAACAGCACAATTAAATTAAGTAAATTCCTCTTGCCCACTTGGTGATTTATGATCATTTTCAGAAACGGGTCTTTTACTAACAGCACAATTAAATTAAGTAAATTCCTCTTGCCCACTTGGTGATTTATGATCATTTTCAGAAACGGGTCTTTTACTAACAGCACAATTAAATTAAGTAAATTCCTCTTGCCCACTTGGTGATTTATGATAATTTTCAGAAACGGGTCTTTTACTAATAGCACAATTAAATTAAGTAAATTCCTCTTGCCCACTTGGTGATTTATGATCATTTTCAGAAACGGGTCTTTTACTAACAGCACAATTAAATTAAGTAAATTCCTCTTGCCCACTTGGTGATTTATGATCATTTTCAGAAACGGGTCTTTTACTAACAGCACAATTAAATTAAGTAAATTCCTCTTGCCCACTTGGTGATTTATGATCATTTTCAGAAACGGGTCTTTTACTAACAGCACAATTAAATTAAGTAAATTCCTCTTGCCCACTTGGTGATTTATGATCATTTTCAGAAACGGGTCTTTTACTACCAGCACAATTAAATTAAGTAAATTCCTCTTGCCCACTTGGTGATTTATGATAATTTTCAGAAACGGGTCTTTTACTAACAGCACAATTAAATTAAGTAAATTCCTCTTGCCCACTTGGTGATTTATGATCATTTTCAGAAACGGGTCTTTTACTAACAGCACAATTAAATTAAGTAAATTCCTCTTGCCCACTTGGTGATTTATGATCATTTTCAGAAACGGGTCTTTTACTAACAGCACAATTAAATTAAGTAAATTCCTCTTGCCCACTTGGTGATTTATGATCATTTTCAGAAACGGGTCTTTTACTAACAGCACAATTAAATTAAGTAAATTCCTCTTGCCCACTTGGTGATTTATGATCATTTTCAGAAACGGGTCTTTTACTAACAGCACAATTAAATTAAGTAAATTCCTCTTGCCCACTTGGTGATTTATGATAATTTTCAGAAACGGGTCTTTTACTAACAGCACAATTAAATTAAGTAAATTCCTCTTGCCCACTTGGTGATTTATGATCATTTTCAGAAACGGGTCTTTTACTAACAGCACAATTAAATTAAGTAAATTCCTCTTGCCCACTTGGTGATTTATGATAATTTACAGAAACGGGTCTTTTACTACTAGCACAATTAAATTAAGTCCCGACTAAAAAATTGAGAACGGTCTCGTGCAACTATAGTTGTCAATTCAATGGACAACTACGTTTTTTTACGGCTTTTTAAATATAACGACGTGTCCATTAGAGAGCATTAGGAAAATAGGAGATTTTTAAGACAATGTGTTTAATAAAAACAAATTATATCATGAAAATAATTGTAATAAGTTGAAAATTTTAAACAATCGGGGAAAAGAATGTGATTGGGAATCTATTTAATCCTTCATTCATTGTTCAATTATGTCTGGTAAATCAAGCTTTAGTCTGATTACCATTTTCTAATGTCCTTGCTATGTTTTATAGTAAATCAGTTATGAGAGCTTTATAAGTATGACGTCACCTCTTAGTTACTATAACACGCATCGTCATCTTGACACTCAGTAGTAGTACCTGCGAGTGTTCTATCTAAGATCTTTGAAAAACGTTTGTTCACCAAAAGCAAGGCAAATTGCCACTTAAATGTAAGGCGCTACTGTGATAAGGGTCCGATTTACAAGGGGCAAATTGAATGAGGTGCTGAGAAGTAAGATGTCTGTTCACATTACATTTAAATTTCGTCATGTTGATAAGGTCGGGGAAACAGGAAGCGTGAAGTTAATTCCTAATGCACGAAGTTCGAGGGAAGAAACTCTCAGAGTAGAAAATATTCCAGCATCATGAAGGAGTGAGATACTTCTGCTATTCGGGTGGGTCGGCGTATTTTCCTTGAATAGGGTACAAGTGAAATAAGTTAATCGTAACACATTCCGTGTAAGTACTTGTAAAACAAGCACAAAGATGTAACACTGAGTCGATACGACAGAGACTATAGCTTGGCAGACAGTGCGTGACATATTAAGTTAGAAATGCTTTCTTGAAACTTGTCCTATAAGGAGAAGATAGTAGTCGTTGCACCAGTCCAGATTTTGTAGCAATTATCCATGTGAGGCTTTATTGGATTTGATCGGCTATAAACTATCTATTTACAGAATATACGTCTAAAAATGCACCTACAGCATAAAATGACATCACAAAGTTTGGACGTGCCGTAAAACTCAACTAACATTCGAAACAATTCATTAAACATACATTGTATTTTGCGGAAATTTCATCTCTCATTCGACGTTCAATTCTCTTTTGTAAAAGACAACTTTAACCTGAGTACTTTTTAAATAAACATTAAACTTTGAAAAAAATAAGCCTTTCAAATATTGATCATTCTTTTTATATAAATATAGTTTCTCACTTCATTTTTTTTACGAAGGACTCAAAATTTGAAGAAAATGAGTGCTGCATTCATACTTAAATTTTGATTCAGTCTGAACGACATTTTAGTTAGGATATCTAATATGAGATATAAGCATTTCAAGTTGTCGTAATATCCGTTATGAGAGTGGTAGCCATTTTCTTTAATCACTTGTTTACGTTAAGGACCTTACTTTCCGTAACTACAGAAAATAGCTACAATTTTATTTTTTAAATGTTTTACTAGTATATTAGAGAAAATGTATCTTAGAATCCGTTTTTTGTTTTAATAAATACAGCTTCAGTCTTGTTTCGTTTGTGAAGAACTATCGCATTTCGAAAAAAAGTGAACGGTTTATTCATTGTTGATTAATTTTGCTATTCTACAGTTTCAATCTTGACACATTTAAAACACAACTCGTATATCGACGAAAGCGTTTAGTTTATGGTTTCGAAAATACAAGTAGAGTTGCGATACTTTTGAAATTTATATTTTGTCGTAATAAAATACGCGAATCCCGTTTTACTTATGTGGACTTTCCCATGGATTACTATATATTCAGTAGCACTGCACTGAACATTGATCTTTATTTCGGAACCTAGTAATTCCTTATTAAAGCCTTTCTTTCCTTTATTGTACCCTCTATGATAATAACCCTTTCCATCTTTCACTATAATATCGCGTTCAAACTGAATTATCACCTTGGTATCACCTTTCAAACGATACAACAAGGATTCGAAGGATACAACACATGGTTATCTACAAGAAAATAGAAATTCCATTCCTTTTTCCTTTGTCTATTAAAAAACACAGTCTCGATCTAAATATTTTAATACACCTTGTATTTTAAGGAGACGAACGTAAGAACACCATTGTTCCTTGGAGATATGCCATCTAGATATATAGAGGTGCTGCTCATATATTAATAAGCAAGGCCAGTAGCATTAACGTCACTCACATCAGGGTCACGTCGAAGCACACTCGGTTGCAGTGATGCTCTGTTGTAACTCGCTTAACCCATCAGTTCGTTCTCCGCATATCATTGCGATATAGATGCCACGAGAAAGAGCTATATTATACTGCTTAAGACATGTTTTCTCTGAACACACACATAATAAATCGACTCCAACCCCGCGTGAAATATAGCGTTCACGGTGTGAAGTTCTCGTTGATAACCATTTTAACCGTTGAGTGAACTAAATGGGTGAGTATGTGGACAAATGAAAGAAAGCTCATGCAAATGCGATGTGGTTAAACATCTCTGTAAGAACACGAGGCGCCTGACTAAAAAAAAAAATCGGCATTTTCTGACTATCACTAATATCCGGACAGAATAGCGCGCAATTGATAATAGCATTAGTTTTAATGTAATTATGTTGTAACCAATTATTTGGGCTGGGGCGTGAGGGAAATCGGTCGTAGACATATTTGTGGAGGGAATAACTAATCTTGGCCAGTTCTTTTTTTTTTTTTTATCTATTTTGCTTTTATTTCTCAGACTTGTGCAGAAAAGCGTACAAGTTTGGGTTTTTTTTTCGATTTTGTACGTAGTTTTGACATTGTTTTGTTCTCCCTTTTTTTAAGGCTTTCCCCTTTTTATTTTAAAAGTTTAGGAATTATCCGTAGAGGCTACACACGTCACGTAATGGCGTTAACTAGTTGCGCTTCGTCACTAGTTTCTGATGTTTGGCAAAATAGTTCGTTAGGGGTTCTGGCTGTGCTCGAACGTGGAAAGCTAACATTCAGAAGGCGATGGTTAAAAATCACAGAACAGAAGAAAAACACGCATTTAAAAATATAAAAACTTCGAGTCCAAAAACAAAAACTAAGTATATCATTGCATTCTGTTTTGAAAAAAGAAAACGAGAAAGCACAACAAAAATAGTCGGTACTCCCCCCCCCCACACACACACACACAAAAACTGTTACCGCTGTATAATAAGAGATACAATGAAAATAAACACAAACAAATGTAGTTACACTTTTTTTTTCTACAAAACGTTTCCGGAAATTGGTGATGGTCAAAAAATGGGTGATCATTTTACGTTAAATTTATATAGAACAGTGATCCCTCAGTCTAAAATATTGAGTAAAAATTCAAATATCAAACGGAATTCTCTAGCGACATAATAGGTAAATGTACACAGAAAGCAGACACAAATTTGGTCCGTAAAAATGCCAAAGCAAGTGGTGAGTAAATATAAAAAAAGCGCCGAATAAGAAAATATAATATGAATAATTTTCGCATTTTGTGATAAAAATTATTTTTTATTACTAAGGAGTCACTAATATTGTCAAGGACAAACACCACTCGATGATATTAGTTAATGACATAAATGGATTGTTGTTTTCAGGATGAAGAATGTTATCAGAGGATTGTAAAATGATTAATGGAATGAGAAAGGTGTTATTACTTATGGAGAGGATCTGTAACAAGTATTCGTTGATATTAGACTTAAAACCGTCACGTGCTAATATATTCGGACGTTCTTAGAAAGAAACCCTATTCATAGAAATTCTGCCTGACGTTACGCACACGGGGATAAGGGAATGTTCTTTTTAGCTGTAGTAGAAAGGGTTCTTGCTGGGAATGTCTTACAAGGAGGAACCAGACATTGGAGCTCATTGGAGCTGGAAATAATGATAGAGCAGAAAAAGACTAGCAACGTCTATTCTGTGGGAAAAGGCCTATAGTGTATATAATATATCATCTCCCACTATATTGCTATGTAGTGTTTGTACTCCGTTGAGGCAAGAAAGAGTGCTCTTGGTGGCACTTCCCCAGATGTGTCAGCAGTACCATTTTCTTAGGATGTATTTGCCTTATATAAGTCTATTATAGTTTTACTTACCAGTGCGTACATAAACCTTTATACACCCGTGTCGTCGCCGGGAACCCAGGTTATTGCTTGTATGTGAATATACAACCACTTGGACGCCGATGTTTATTTATGAAAAAAAAGTCTTATTGAAAAAGAGAATAACAGTTACAGAAACATCAGAGAAACGGGTTTGTTTCTTACATGTAGGAGAGAGAAATACAGACAGATACATAGATGTATAGCTCGTTTCGCTGTATCTAGTTACATTGTGGTCTTTCTTCTCGAAGTCTCGCCAGCCAAGAGGCAGTAAATCTTTGTCCGAAAATCACGTGGTTTCGTGACTTCCGTCTGTGGTCATCACCTCTGACCCTTAAGGTGTTACTCAAACTTTTCCGTACAAACACGGTCCTCGTTATGTAACAGCAGTCAAACGTGACAGATCGACAAATAAACTCGTTAAATAGTGGAAGGTGCAGAGAATAGGACTCCCTGGAAAGGGGGTAGGAGTAGCAGGGAAGTCGGAAGTGACGTCATGACGGGGGGAGGCTTTTTCGATCTCTTTGTTGCTGACTGATCGGAAGAAGCAGACGTGAAAAGTCGCCCGGTCCGTGCCAGTAAGCGGGGACTGGGGGACAGTAGCGAAAAATTGCCCGAATATCTTTCCCTAGTCCTTTTCTCTCTCTCTCTGTCCCTCCCGTGCAAAACAACCACACAATCTGTGTCGTCTGTTACGCTAAATAAATCTTCTAAAACTAAACCTTGGAGTCCAGTTGTTATCGCAGGACAGTCACCAGCGGCGAGAAGCCGAGACTCACCGACTACCAGGGAAGAAACCTGGGTACCCACGAGAAGGTAAGCGGTAATATTACAGACTGACGAACGAATATACCCTCTTATAGCGATGCGCGGACGCATGTAAAAATGCCATTTCTTAAATGTGACAAAACGACGAAAATTATATTTCAAATATAATAATCGGGCCGATGGACAAAGCCTATTATAGTGATGCTGAAACGCATTCGAATTATGATCCGTCAATTCAATATTTAGCGATGAAAATGATAAGTTAAATTGAAACCTTATACAATTAACCAAAAGAACAGACCGATTGACACGACCTCTTATATTGACACCAAACTGTGAACCATTGGTTTCTCAGGGTCACTATTTTATCTCCGGCGTTTTTACCTATATCCTGGTCGCCCTGCCCGTTTAATTCAGCCTCCATAACGTTTTATTCTTGCAATAATTACATTTAAATGTGAATGACGTGTGTGTAAAAGGCATGATAAGTCTCAACCCGCTACATGGTAACAATCCGGACATTTCATGTAGAACTCGAGGCGATACTGGGGAAGGGCAGCAAAAGATGATGAATAGGTGCACGATGAAGAAGGGATTACAGCTTTGCCCGTCTCTTCTATAGCCAGCATCATTAATCAGAAATTGTACATGTGGGGTTTTGGGGGAAAACATTTGGTAATATTTGTACATCATACAGATTGATACACAAAAATATGGAGATATTCAAAGTGCGGCAATAGAACCTCGTCTTTTAGGAGATCATTGGAATGGCGCCAGATGATTATGGAGTATTAAATCATCGTGCACACAGCGAGAACACTAATAGAAGTGTTAGGAGAGCGGTTTCAAGAAAAATTGATCGTTTTATGCTAAATAGTCTGGTTGTCATATCTGATGCATGTATTACATAATACATGCACCAGATATGACAACCTCGAGCCCAACTGGTTCAGCTGCAAACAAAACAAAATGTGAAATTGGTCTATGAAACAGGATATGAACATAACAGTCACAGTTTACACAAGTTAAATAACGAAGGTATTTAAAAATCAAGTAATTTAACTCGGCGCGCATTCATGAAAAAATGAGGATAAAAAAATAAGATCAGTCTCTTTGTCTCTAACTATCGGGCAGATAAGACCTCAGTTCTTACTTACTTTAACAAAAATAGATTTAAAAAATATCTGTTTATTTTTGTAAGATGATTTTTTCTCCTACTCGAAGGATTCACCAGTTGCATACTCGCCCGATCTCTGTTTATGTGAGTAACTTCTTTGTAGCTACCTGAAAGCTAATTATAGAAATATTGTTGGAAATTACTGGCCTTCGGGATAGGATTATCTTGCAAGGACACAATCCATTCTCCAACTCCATCCACCTTTTTGTTTTCTCTCCCACTTAGATTCTACTTTCATTTAGAGAACGGCCTGCTTGTTTTTGGTTCTGAACAGACCGGAAAACAGTGGGCGGTCTATTATTTAGAAAGGATTGTGAGGGTCTTACTAACCAAACGTGTTGCCTTTTGTTCTGCTCACCACCCCCACTCCCCGTTTTATTTCAGTTAAATCTATGCATATAAATATATTTATGAAAAAAACAATTCCAGCAAATTGTGGGTTATCTTAAGTAGGACGACCCCTAGTGTAAATGTGGTATTGTGGTGACTGAGATGATTCTAGTTAAGAGTAGGATAGACATTTTTATCACTTTATACCAACGACTGCGTTTTCCTCACACTCTTGATGGCATTGTGCCTAATTTGTTTAAAATGTAAATATTTTATATTTTCTGCAAATAAATATTTCAAAGTGTAGTATTTGTTCTGTCCTCTATCCTTCTAGATTATGGTATTTGTCATTTTTGTACAATCCAGAGTGCCTCTTTTTCTGAAAACGGGATATCTTCTGCATTAAACAACTCACCCTGTATTTAACTTTGCAACCAAGTAAAAAGCAGAGAAATGAAAATCCTCCGCAATCAGCCACATCAGCCGCATCACTCTCACTAAATATGAGTCACTATTTAGTTTTCTTTGCTCTCTATGTTTAACGCTATATGCACCCAATGTTAGTTTTTAATGACGAAACAATATATCTAGTGAACACGATTTATTGATTGGCTTTATTTGATGGTTTTACGCTATATCCCGCACTGTCTGCAAATTTCCAATCCCTGTCGCATCGTCACAGAGTTGCATCGCTGTGCTTGTATTACAAGTACTTCCACAAAATGTGCTGCGATAAACTTACTGCTCTGGTACGCCACTCCCAATGCAAATACCAACTTGACCCACCGAACAAACATGAAAATACCACCACATTCACTCTAGAAGTCGTTAGATACCGAAAGATTTCTACCCTGAAAGCTTCTTTCCTCGGACTGCTTGCCTTTAGAATTCCCTCCCTGCTCCCTGTTTCCCCGACCGTACAAACATGCAGGCATTGAAATGTAATTAAAAAAAAAAACCCATCTTGCTGCCCATCACCCCCATGTTACTGCTATCCAACAAATATCTGACTCTTATCACAGTAGCCTCTTACACTTTAGTGTCAATATGCCGCGTTCGGATGAATAAAAGTAGAAAAAGAAATTTTAAAAAAACATCAACTCTTCTGTTGATATTTGAAATCCTAGAGCAAAATACCTATTGTAAACAATTCCTTCAATGATTTGGTTTGTCTGCTTTACGGCATATCAACCCGGTTGGTGTTATTTAATGCCGGATTAAAATATCTATTCTATAGGATGGTTTGCTTTATATCTTTTATGGCATATCAACACTTTTTGGATTATTTTTATATCGAAACGCAATACCTATTGTATACGATTCATCACTTAGTTTAGTTTTTCTGTTTTTGGAATATCAGATATTAGGAGGTTATTTAACCTCGAAATACAATATCTATAGTAAACAATTTCTTGTAAACGATTTCTTGTAAACGATTTATTGCATACGATTAATTGAACACAAGTTGCTACTTGATGCAAGTATCCACAGTAGATGCTATGTGTTTTAAATTAGGCATAGCCAATCCCATAGTCGGCCACTTTATCCATTTGGCCAATCGCGGGGTATTAATGGACGAAGTAGATTAGTGGCGCTCTGAATATATTTTAATTAGGTAGAGTCTCTCATAATATGTTCCTGTATTTCGAAATTTTTGAGCTGTGGCTTGATAATTTGGATGATTTTTATTATTCGGACTACTGTTCTCATCTTGGATATTATTTTCACAGCGTTTCGGCGGGTAACATCCGACCTGCTTCAGGTGCGTCTTATCGAACTCGGTAATCTTTATGTCGAACTCGTAAATCTGTACAGAATTTCGAACGGAACTCTTTATGTAGCTTGCTCTCGTTTCGTCAGCAATGGCTTAATGAATTCGTAATTGTATTCTTAGGGAAGGCATTCTAAAAGCAAACGGACCGAGGAAAGAAGCTATTATAGTAGAACATCTTTCAGCATCAAAAGATCTCTATAATCAAGAAGTAGGAGGTTGCTGCTAGTCGGGTGGGTCGTACTGACAAGGCCCAACGTTGCTTAACTTCAGTGAATTGACGGGAACCAGTCTGTTAACATAACTCACGCATTTATCTACTAACTCGAAATACAACAGAGTATGGTATATTTTGTTTTCGATTCTAATGTAAGTATAATTCTCTCCAGAATATGTATCTTCATTTTATCGTTCTTTTAAGATTGTAATTCACCCCTTCCGCCATTTCCGGATATGATTCCCAAGCTATAAATGAAAACAAACGGCGTACATTTTCCCGTTACGATATTAAAATAGCTGGTTAAATAAATGTTGTCTTGGCCTTTATGTCACCGTATCAAATGTCGTATATTTTATTGCCTCACCTTTGATTATACTAACAACGATTGGATAAAGATTACGATGGGCAAACATTCGCCTATGAAAGTCGCATAAATAAATGTTTGTTTGTTTTTAAAGATTTATATTCGCAATTTACCAGACATATAAAATTACGAGCAAATATGTTCTGCCTCTAAATAACTTGCAAGGTGCGTCCTCTCATCCCGAGGGGATGACTTTGCCAGTCACTCGGTTTCTCACGATTCCGTTTGAAATCGCATCTCTATCGAAAAACGTGTTAATTGAATAGACGAATCTTATTCTGAGAGCAGACAAGCATCTTTATAGGATTTTAGGTCCGTCTCTCTGTCACGTCAAAGTTTAAAAAAGAAGTTCCTTTCGCCTGCCATGCTGAAATTTGCAAGAACATTTCTTTTGTTCTGTCACACTTACGTTTGAATTCCTATTTTCGCTGGTCTGTCACGCTGAAGTTTTAAATAACATTTTCTTGATACGTCACGCTTATCGCAAAGCGAACCGATTATATGGACGCATTTATATATGTTATTGTTTATGTACCGATTCCATGAACAGACTTACGCACAGCTTTAAAATCTCTTGGAGAAGTACAGTTGCCAAAATGTTTACTGAAAATTCCCGAAAATATTTATTGCACCGTTTTATTTTGTAGCCACACAAATATGCCATTCTTATTCTAACATTCTTGGCGAACTATTCACACACAACTGATATTCTATTCAAACACCTTTCATCATAGACGTGAATATGCTTTTTATTAGTAGCTTTCTCCGGCCTGTTTCAACGGCACAACGAAACTAAAACACTGGTTATCGTAAGATCACCGAAAGAAAATTAAAAAAACGTGAGCTTTATAAAGACTAAGATAGTTAGCTGTTGTTAGTTTGCGAAAACCCATGTGTTGGATACTGGCTTAAATTGTAGTATGATTCTGTAGCTCCTTGTTTTGTGTGAGAGAACTAACATACTGTGTGAATTATGTTTAAAAGAAGGTTTATTTCCAATCCACATATTCAGCTTTAAACACTCCAATCAGTAAAAGGATTCACATAAATAAAAAGGCAAATTTTAATCGAAATAAAAAGATACAATATTTTAAAAATGAATTACTCAAACTTGTCCGCACACACACAATGCATATATATATATATATATATATATATATATATATATATATATATATATATATATATATATATATACCCACACACACTCACAGGTACACACTCATATATATCCCCACTACACACATATATGTACCTCCACACACACATGTATGTGTATCTATACACACACAACCAAACATATACATATGTGTCCTTGTACACAAACCTAAACCGATGTGTGCCTACCCACACATACACATACGTCCGTATATATATATATATATATATATATATATATATATATATATATATATATATATATAGTCTCGGAAGTTTCTCAACCATTAAAACTATATTAAAAAGAACAAAAAACAAAAAAAACTAATAATCCCAAGTCTTTCAGTGGAAAATCATTCATGTAAGTCAATTTATTTTTTACAGTTACTATATTAGTTTGTTTCTAACACTATTTTAAGGGATCATCATACATATCCAACTCAAACACCCATATACACACAAGCACATACATATATATATATATATATATATATATATATATATATATATATATATATATAAATATATATATATATATATATGTGTGTGTGTGTGTATCCATTCACACACATATATCTACTTACACATACGCTAATGTATCCCATTTCTAATCACGGAAGCGCATGGGGGTTTCGGGGCCTAGACACTGCTACTAATAAAAGCAGCTGACTGCAGCACTATGCAGAAACCCCAGAGAAATATATACATTATTTAGAATGTATATATTAAGTTTGCACGTTTAATATATCCAACATATTTGTATTTAATGAAATGTTCTGAAAGCATATACATTCACAAAACACACACATTACGTTTGGTTCAGCCACGCTGATGAGTCGCAAACGACGAAATACGTGTCAGTGTATAATTAAATATATTATATATATATATATATGAATGTGTTTGTGAATGTATATGCTTTGAGAACATTTCATTAAATACAAATATGCCTTATATATTAAAACGTTTAAACTTAATATATACATTCTAAACATTTCGTAAAAATACGCCATTTTACTACTAGTAAAAACAGGGATAAACACGCCGCGTATATTAGATACTTTATCGGGGAGTAGACGACATAACATCACTTGTTAAAGTGAACAGTTTCGAAAAATCAGAAACGGTAATGAAATGCGGTGGGATGAGAAGTCGGCTGAAAGTTAAACTATGACTGGATGATGTGAAGGGCTTACGCAGGGTTCGCTCTCACACAACGAAGGTGTCGATTTGTGAAGAATTCAAACCTTCATGTTTTGGCCGCAAATTGGTCTGATAAGCGCCGTGAGAGGTTAAACGTTCCAAACGCAATTTCAAAAGTGGTGACTGTTCAAAAGATTTTTATCGGAAAGCGAAGAAAAGGAAGTAACGAGAAGACAAGATGGCGGAAAAGAATAAACGATAAAAGGACAAAACCAATAAGAAGGCGAGATAGAAACACAAATAAAATAACATAAGACAAGCAGCACACAGACGTACATAGAGCGATATGGGCACGCACACACACACACACATACACACACATATATATATATATATATATATATATATATATGTGTGTGTAAATAAGAGAACTTGAGTGCCTACAGGAGAGAACTTCAATGCCTACGAGATATTTACTTTCTCTGTACAGGGGTTGGTCAGGACAACCTGACATGAGGATACTTCCTCCTACGAGTAAACCCTGACTAATATTCAAAATAACATAGAAATCGACGTCAAAATAAGATCCCCTCGGTATGACTAACCAACACTTGCTTATACGAGGAATGGTGCACTTCTCAAAGTGTTCTCTAGTAACAGCAATAAGCTAGATACTCCACCAGACAAGATGAATTCTTATCTTGTAATCCGGTGAGACTAAAAGACAAGAAAAATAGAAATGCATTTATATATTAATATGAAGAATTACACTTTTATATTAAATAGAGTTTTCTACGTAACCGGTAGCGCGAATGCAAACTAAAAAACCTAATCGCTATAATCTCTTTTAATGTCGGAGAAAGTACGGTACTCTCTTACTCTCTCTCTCTTTCTCTGTCTGTCTGTCTGTCTGTTTCTCTCTCTCTCTCTCTCTCTCTCTATATATATATATATATATATATATATATTTATATATGTATATTTATATGTATATTCATATATGTATATTCATATATGTATATATATATATATATATATATATATATATATACATATGATTGCTTTTATTCAAACAGACATGTACAAGATCTGCGGCACTGCGACAAATCATTTGAGCTAAAGTCTAGACGTGTCAAAATGTCAGATTGACATCTATGTCTACGGGCAGAAATATTCCAAAACTGTGTAAGGTTAACGTTTATGTCTGGGTTTTAAAATTTGTCCACACAGTCTGCATTTACTGTTTTCCTGGGTTTTATCTATTATTATTATTTGTGTGTTTTTGAAGCATGTTGGCACAGGACAGTTTCCCACTTTTTTACCCTACCCTTTCTATTATCGTTTTGCTCTGCAGAATCTTTTATGCTGCACGGATTCAGCAGTAGTGGGCAGAAAAGTCAGTGTTGCATCGTATGGTCATTTTCTTTTCATTCGCAGATGGTTGGTTCGGTTTTGTAGCTTCATGTAGTCATAGCAACTTATGATCGCTAGATTTCTGTACTCAGGGGGTTGAGTGCTTACAACTGGACCCAAGGAGCTTTTTTAATCAGGAAGGAGCGCCTCATGTCAATAAGATGGGCGCCATTCTGTAGCCCTCTGGTCAACAGTTGTAGTCTGGTCCTTACATTAGGATCAAGGTAGAAGCAAGTATCAAAGTAGAAGCAGGGATCCAGGTAAAAGCGGGGATCAAGGTAGAAGCGTTTACGTCGTAATCCCTGTCAAGTAATACCTAATATTACCTGCGAATCCTACCAAGCACTTTGAGGCGAGCCAAACTATTTACTTAATAATAACATTACGTACAGAAAAAGCAGCGTTATACACAACATAAATTTGAAATAAGTTTTCTTTGTTTACTTTATAGAAAGTTGGATAGATAGAGAAATAGGTAGATAGATGTCAAATAGATACGCATAAACACACATGTTAGATAAACATATCTCCATTAACCAAGTAGTCAATAGACGTCTTAATCTGTGTGTTTTTTTCTGGCATTCAAACCGAATTCTTAGTCTAATATCGTTGGAATTCTGACAGATTCGACTGCCAACAATTGGGGCTTGTTTGATTGCAAGCGAAACGACATTTCGACGACCAAGAAATTCCTTCTTTAATTTGAATGTCGCATGGAGACACATAACCTCCGATTGGTTCAATATGCCACGCAGCATTAGACAATAACGAAGATGGGACGGGATGGTTTTCACTATGCACTCTTTTGACAGAAACTACTACCGAAGTATTCGAAGAATACACCGAATGGATTTGGGAATTTTTCTTATTATTTATTTGTTTATTCATTTAGTTATTTAGTATTCCTTCTTAAGTATCTTTTAATTTAATTAATAATAACATTTCAACCTTCAACGAAAATAGAAAAGTAAAAATTATAATAATGTAATTATGGATATTATCAGATTTTGTTGGTTTTGTTAATTTTGGTAAAATGTATACATTGGATCAAAAACTGTAAGTAGAGGAGTGATACAACAACTTTTCTAGACGTACTTATTAACTCTAACAATGACAAATTCATTACTTCGACACTTAAACTCTCTACAATCAACAATATAAATTGCGAGTCCAGCCGCAATATTTTAAATTGCCTAGCTTAATAATGACTTTAAAAAATCCTTAGCTGAATAAAACAAAAGAATTAACTTTTAGGATTTTTAATTTTAACAGTTTTAATTAGTGACGCGCTTTGCACGTGATCACGTCCCGCATAAGGCATTTCATAACCCATGAGCACATTTAAAAAGTCATACATTGTCGAACCGTTCTCAGCAGATATAAAGAAGCACGACTAATATCCCGTATGAAGACAATTGCATGAATCAATCGAAAGTACTCGCGATGAATGGAATATAAAACCTACGGATCCTACATGCGACAATTTGAAAAAAAACAACTCGATGGACTATCCGAAAAATAAAAGTTCGACCTTCCCTCTCTGTTACAAGCCTTATTTATCAATAACTAAAACAAACAATGAACTTATAACGCCGTATTTACCAAGCATATATCGTGTAAAGTCCACCAAATCGAACAAATTAAAAAAAGACTTATTAAGCAGAAGCATTCCGTGTTGTTTGATAACGTTTGTCTTAATATATATATATATATATATATATATATATATATATATATATATATAGTGTGTGTGTGTGTAGCTAAACAGAATTCGTTCTTTCTGCCATGTTTTGTTGAATCAAATGGGCATTGTCTATTTGACCTGCTGATCGCACACGAAACAAATAAAAAGAATTCCACCAAATCATTTTATGACATAGACCTTATTTCTCCATTTCTGAGTAAGTTTAGCAAAATCTATCCCTAGACCCGATCACAAACGGAAATGACAAACCAGACGGATATTTTAAATGTTGAACGAAAAGTAACACGTAAATGGTAGTAATTTTGTCCTAATCAGATCAGACGTGAGAGATGATCTCAAGTTATAAGAGTATTATGGTGCATTATAAACAGCCGAGGATGCAAAACCCAAAGTATAACACATTTCACTAAGGTGATGCTGTTTAACATTATTATACATAATACGAAGCGAAAAAGAGTGAGATGAAGAGATAGAGAGAGGGAAAGAGAGAGAGAGAGAGAGAGAGATGTAGATGCATACGAGCATTTCAAACCTCGTCTTCAAGGAGTTATATATACAGTTCGCGACGAACATAGAGTGTATGCTATTATTCCCCAAATGGCCGAATTCGATCCTATCAGGTACTCCAGTCTTAAGTAGCCTCTATGTCTATTACATTCCACGGCACTGCTTCCCGACGGACTAAAACATGGTCGTCTTCAAGACCAATATAAACAAATACCTATCGAGCTGCTATCTTAAGTGATAGAAGTCTTCCCATTCTATCCATTGTATCTAATCCTGTCATAGTATTGTTCATTATAAAACTAATAACACCTATAACCCTAATCATCGAGTGGGTTTTGACCTTCGGATCTCGTGACTCATTAGTATAAAATTATATAGTTTCTTTTTTTGTTTATTGTTTTACGATTATGATAAATTATTTGGAAAGTCTTACCCAGACGTTTACTTTACTATAGTGGATAGGAATGTCAAAGGCTGCTCTACATGTTTATTATGTATAGTTATACTATTTTAAGCTAACAGTAAAGAAAGCTACAAGAGCGTAAGTAATAGAGCGTATGCGCATTTTGTCTAACTATGTATCCATTTGTGCGTGCGTGTCCGTATGTGTGTGTGCACGTATACGCACGGGACAAAAGCACACTGAGGTCGTTTGGTACATCAGTTGCTGAGCCCTCTGTAAACAAAAGCCACACAAGCATGACGGAATAGATCAAAGTCTACAAGGGAGGTAATCCGTGGCGCTTATCTGTCTTGTCATCCTTGATTAACTCCCTTTCAAGTGTTAGCCGTAAACGTTTTATCTGTTCGAGAAAATATTATTCTAAAAATTGCACGAGATGCCACCAAACTGTCATTCTTCATGTTTCTGTCATCTTTATTTTAGTCCTGGTGCCGCAGTCTGTCCGTCTGCCCGTCTGTCCGTCTCTCAATGTCTCTCAATCTCTCTCTTGTTGTGCGTAGATGCGATTGAAATCAAAACCATATACCAAGATTCGATACAATTTTCATCGAGTATCAATTGATTAGGAATCCAATGATGGCCACTTTTGTTAAATCAAGGTGCTCGATTTAAAGAAAACATAATGCCGTGTTGGAGTGTTAAGTATGATGCAGCAAAAGTATTTTAAAGTTTTCTAATTATCTTTTTCTCTCTCACTTTCCCTCTCTCTCCCCCTCTCTCTCTCTCTCTCTCTCTCTCTCTCTCTCTATATATATATATATATATATATATATATATATATATATATATATATATATATATTCTAGGCAGAATCTATATATATATATATAGGTATATATATATATTCTAGGCAGAATCAACGAACTGCGTTCGAAACTATGCAACCGCTTGCAAAAGCTGATAATGATAGAAAACTCGAAACGACGTCGTCTCAAGGTATAAAACACTTTAATATTTGATATATATATATATATATATATATATATATATATATATATATATATATATTGAAAGTGTTTCAATTATTAAAACTTTATGAAAAAACAAAAAACAAACCTTTTAGCCCCGTCTTTCTTTGGAAAACTACTTTGCTCATAAGAATTTAAAGACAAAACAGTATTCTATCCCATGGCGCTCAGCAGTGTTAATCAGACACCACCTCACTTTAAAAAACATAAACAAAAACGTTCCGGATATCAGATCTAGTTCTTGTTGTCTCATATTATTATTTTGCGAACCTATTTCGTTGTTAAAAATGTTCTCATTACGTGTGTTGTTTGTCTTTGCACAAGAAGAAATATATTTGCTATTCATAAAAAATTGCTGTATTTTATAGAGTTTGGACAACTCTGTGATGATACTTATTTGGTTATTTATATTTTTATGCATTTATATTATTATTTATATTTCGTTTTATTTTAGAATATTAAAAAAAATGTTTAAATATATGCATTTTGTATATTACACTATATGTGTTATTTATATACATTATACATTTTCTACTAAAGTTCTTGTATAGTTTCGGATTTGCTCAATCAATCTACCTTGATAAATTGGATATGATTAGTTGCCTTATCTAATTGTCTAAATATTTGATTTTGATCACCATTTTGATTAACGATGCTTAAATAATGCTAACTATTAAAGCAAACACTGAGGATATACACTCTATTTATTTAAAAGTATGCGAGCTATTATTATTATTACTATATATATATATATATATATATATATATATATATATATATATATATATATATAGTATTTCATGTATCTACATGAAATGTTATAAGGATATATCATTTTTAATGTGTCAATTTTCAGTATTTACTTCAACAGTGGTCGATACGTGAGTAGTGCTAGGTAGTAAGTTATGAAAATATAGCATTGCCATAAATATATTGTCATAACTTTATATATATATATATATATATATTATATATAGTCATCCACATACAGACTGTTTCGCTGTATCACAGCTCTTCAGTGCGGCTAGACCAGTTAGTGCCTCAAGCCGGGGTTGAAACTCAGCCGTCGAGCATATATATATATATATATATATATATATATATATATATATATATATTATAATATAAAATGAAGTAATAAAATAAGGTGTCAATCAAATTTTATTAGAATTCAAAGTTCATGCAAAGCATCCTTAAGTCCTTAGCTCATGAGTTTTCAAAGATAATTCTTCTCTTCAGAGGACCATTACCGCAGTTATACTACTACAGGCAATAAAATTACGCTTTGAAAATATATAAAATTATATACACAAATATATAAAAATACATAACATCAAACATATCAATCCAAAAACATACTTTTGTTGAATCCATACAGTCCATCCAGGTCATACAAGTTGAGAAGCATAATCAGGAAGGACATTACTCCAAGATACAAACAGCAGTCCAAATATGTGAAATTGAAGGGGCCGGCAAAGTTATCCAGTCGCGAAATGTGTCCATATTCAATGTTAATGATAAATAAATCAATCAAAATAATACAAAAAGTCCAATCAAAGTTCCGAGATCCCAACATGTGCAACTCTAATCAAATCCAAATTCGTTGTTTAATTAGAAAACCCGCTAAATCCGAATTGAGCAAAATAAGACGGACTCCCATCACATCTAGCCAGAAGAGCGAAAAATATATAAGTATATTGAGCTTCAGTTTTTTTATCCGGATGTTTCACTAATTATAAGATATTAGTTGACGCTTATATCTTTTGTTGGATTGCTTCATATATATATATATATATATATATATATATATATATATATATATATATATATATATATATATATATATATATAAGTAAATTTCGTGTACAACAGAATCGTAGGATGAATTTTAGAGGAAGCATTAGTATAATCAATGAAACAGTCGAGTGCGAAAAAAAGGAAGGAAAATTGTTAAAATTACCTTAAGGCCTTATCGTCTGACCCTCTGAGAGGAAACGTCAGAATGGTAAATTAAAAACTAAAAGTCGAACGAGATATGAGGGGAAAAACTTATTTCAGTTGGAGGAAACGATTGAGGGGAAAAAAGGGGAAATCTCTCAACGTTATGGTGGCTTTGAATCATTAAAGATCTCCAACTGATGCTTCAAAATCTTTTGTCTACACAGGCTAGGTCGAGAGTTGTTAATGACTAACGCCTCAATAATATTGAGATGGTAGTTCGACCTGGCACTGTGTAAAACAGAAAACCACCCATCGGAATAGTTGTCAGAAAAACTATTTGTACTAACAAGGTGATTACCGATGGCTGATTCATGTGCCTGGAAGTTCCCGGATGATCTCGAAACCTTGTGTTGACGAATATCACGTGGTATGTGTTGGGATATTCTAAATTCTAATCTTTGGGATGTCTTGCCAACGTAGTCAGCTCCACACTGACACATGAATTTATAAACTACAGAATTCTTTTGAATGGCTGGCAAAACATCCTTACGAAAAGAAGAGAAAAGGTTCAGTCGTGTAAACTGCCCTCAATATGGTTGCCGGAAAACAACGTTGAGTAGAAGAAGAAATCCTTTCAACAATGTCAAGGCCGTCAGAACCCAACCATGGGAGTTTCAAATAAATACGGCAATGTGACGGGCCAATAAATTTACCACCATTAAATAAAGCAACTTTACGTGCAATGGTGCCTTTTATAGTATTGATGGGATATCCATTAGCAAGAAAAATATTAGTAATTTCACCAAGTTCTGCATCGAGTCGTGTTGGTGAACAAATCAAAAGTGCTCGATCAGTGAGAGTATTAATAAGATTTATTTTTCTTGCTCTTGGGGCGAAGGAAAACCAATTCAGATAAAGGCCTGTAAATGTTGGTTTTCTATACACACAGGTTTCAAATGATAAACCAGATTTAGACACTAAAACATCGAGGAATGGTAAGGAACCACAATCCTCGACCTCCATAGTGAATTGCAACGATGGATGCAAGTCACAAAGAAGACGAAGAAACTGTTCAGCATCACTCCGTGAGGGAAAACAAGCAAAAGTGTCATCAACGTAACGTGTGTAGAAAGCCGGCTTGCTCACTTTGGAAAATAATTGGCTTTCCAAAAATCCAACGAAAATGTTGGCTAACGATGGACCAAGAGGGCTGCCCATGGATATACCATCAATTTGCCGATACATTATATTATTGAAACTGAAGAAAACTGATTTAGTAGCAAGTTCCATCAGTTCAACAAAAATTCGTTCAGGAAACTGTGGAGACTTTAAGGGGCCGCGGTAAAGATAATCTGCACATATACCAATGGTTTCATCCAAAGGTACATTGGTAAACAGACTACTAATGTCAAAGGAAGCCAAGAACTCGGTATCCTTTGAGAGAGATAATTTGTGCATAGAAGACACACATTGAAAGGAATCAGAGATACAATAGTCCGAATAAAAAGTAAGTACGGGCTGAAGAATATCAACTAACCATTTACCAAGTGCATGTTGTGCAGAACCCAACATTGATAGCCGTAAAGGAACGTTAGGTTTATGAACCTTGGGTAAGCCGTACATTCTAGGCCTTTGAGAGCCGATAGGTCGTATTCTCTCATATATCTCTTTAGAAATAAACTTGCTTTTATAAAGTTGAAGAAGCCTTTTCTGGATTTTTATTTCCATACGAAAAGTGTCATCGTAGCTTAAACCACCCATCTTGAAAAATTGATTTTATCATCCAAAATGTTACACATTTTGGAGATATAATCTACTTGGTTCAAGATTACAACGCCTGAACCTTTGTCTGGACGAGTGATATAAATATCAGAGTTCGACTTAAGTAATTTCGCAGTTTCAATATATATATATATATATATATATATATATATATATATATATATATATATATATATATAGAGAGAGAGAGAGAGAGAGAGAGAGAGAGAGAGAGAGAGAGAGAGATTGTGGGGAAGTAAAATTTACAATGAACGTTAAGTTGTTTTTTCTCAGCAGTCTATTATTTTTAAACCTAGCATATATTGATGTCATAATCATAACTAACACTATTATACTTACATTTTCATAAACTTTTGTGCATATGAGTAATCACGGAAGAAAATGTCAAAATGTGTGCGATTTTATGAATGCACTTGTCACACCAAAACTGATTTCAAGAATAGTTGGAATGACTGTTTATAATGTGAAGAATAGAATGACTGTGAGCAAAACTCTTCCGAGGAAGTCTGAAACAACAAAAACTACCAAAGCTTTTATTTTAGCTCTCAAATCCCAAATCGTTAAGGAGTTAACCAAATCAATGAGAAAATTGCAATTGAACTTGAGGTAGACAATAAGACAATTAGAAATGGAGTAAAATAAGGTCTGAAGTTATAATCTTACACAAGACTACCTAACCACTTGTGTACAATGAAGTAAAAGAGATTGGAAAAGTGCAATAACATTATTACATAATTTATGAAAAAGACTTTTATTGTAACGATCTTTTCAGATGAAAAGTTATTCACTGTCGATGCTGTTCTGAACAGCAGAAATGACAGATTTATAGCAAAATCTGAGCTAAAGGGAACATTCAGAACAAAACATCAACTCAAGTTATGGCTTTTGATGTTTTGGCTTCTGACGGAAAGAAAATGCTCATAAAAGTAGAGGAATCAACAAAAAACTACCAAAGCTGATAAAACGATCAATGTTAATACTTACTACAATACTCTGGGATAGCAGGTATTTCCATAGCTTAAATCAAACTACCCAGATAGTAATTATGTGTGGCCACATGATGGTGCTCCAGCCTTTACAACTAAGAAAATACAAAATCTCTGCAAATCCGACTTTAGAATTTTAGGAAATCATGTTTATGGCCGCCTTCTAGCCCATATCTAACCCCTCTGGATTATGCTATTTGGGACGTTTTAGAACATGTTACGAATAAGACATCACAGATAAAGAAGAATTGGGGAAGTGTTCTCCTGAATATTTGAGGAACACATGTGCAAGTTTTAGAAAGCGTGTGAAGGCAGTTATTGAGAAAGAATTGGCCACAAAGATTAAAACATTTTCTATTTTGTAAATTTTCTTGTGGAAATATTTTTTTCATGACTTTATATGAACTAATTTGTCATACTCTGTCTTTCAGTCCTTGCTTCAAAATATTGTAAATTTTGCTTCCCTACCATAAATACTAGTAGAGTTATCATATTTAGGAGAGTTTACTTTAACAGCAACATTGATATTGTCAACTTACCCACTGAGCTATTCAGATATATGTTAATACTCTTAAACTAACGCTTATCAAAAGATTATTGGCATGTTATAAAAGTGGCATTAACTCCTTTAAGTGGCAGACAGAGACGCAGAACTACTTCCATTATGTTCACACGCGAATAGTACATGTGAATGCACTTATTGTTAAGGTACATCGCTAGTGTGTCTTCGTTTACGGGGACAAATTGCACGAAAAGAAGGAGGGGATGTTCCTTCAATATATATATATATATATATATATATATATATATATATATATATATATATATATATTAGGTACGTGCAAAGATGGCCGTGTCTTGTACGGACTATGATTATTAAAAAAGCGTTTTTCATTATTTTTTAATTAGTTTTTATGTAAAAGTTGATTGTGTTTTAAAGATAAAGGCCTAAACCTAATCTCTAAAAAGAAACAAATCTATGAAACGTGTGAAAAAAATTATAATGAAAAATGTTGTCACGGCGGCTAAAAAAAAAAAAATTACTGAATTTTTAACTTTGAAGAAATTACTTGTAAAAACCCCTTGTAAGATAAATATAAGTGTTCTGGAACTATTTCAAAGATAATTATTAAATTAAAGTCATAAATATTGATTTAAAAATGACTTTGTTTACCGATTGACTATCGCTATGCAGAATATATGGATGACGAAAATGTAATAATTTATGATTTTTAACTTTATATATGAAAATGGTTTTGCAATAGTTTATAGAAATTGAAAATTATTATACCTTCATTTTTTTCCTTTAAGGTTATAAATAAATTAAATTAATTTAAGTACCTTTATGAAATGCTTATTTAATTAAAACATTTGTGAATTTACGCAATTAAGATTTTATTTATTAAAATCTAAAAAGCTTCATATTTAACTTGATATTGATATTTAATTCAGTAATACTCTGGAATTATTAATGACGTCTGTTTACCAATGTTTTTCATTAGAATTTGAAATAAAACTCTTTTAAAATGTTGTTAATTTGTTTTACGTTACGAACTACGTCAATTTTATCAATTTGTTTTACATAATGATTAAAAACTTTAGTTATTCGATTTATTCTTAACACGTCGTAACGATAAATTACATGAATTCTTTTTAAAATAAAACTAATAGTGTATTTTTTTAATTTTAAATGTGAAAAAGTAAATTAAAGTCAATGACTACACTGACAATTTATTAATTGAAAAAAAGTTTAAATAATTATTTATCAATAAATAAATAAAATTCAATTTTGAAAGAAAATGTCATATTTGAATTTTATTTATTTATTAAAAAATAATTGTTTTTAACTTTTTAAATAGTTATTAATGAAAAATGCTGAAACAAATACAAACTTACGTTTTATCTTTCCAAATAATTGTCGATGAATTGTGAAATTAACTAAATTGTTGAATCTCTAAAAATACAATTTTGAGGGCGATGTGGGAGTGAGTAGTGGTTGGGGGCTAATCCAACTTGTTTATTCCATAACAGGACCACTATATCAATCCAAGTAAATCGTTAGTAGAAATCATGTTATCTTTTTAATTCTTTTTTTCGTAATGATCCTGATTCTCAAATTTGTCAATTTTTAGTTTATTTTTAAGATTATAAAAAGGATTTCTGACGCTGATGATGACACGTTCACGTGCGAAAGAGAAATATATTTATATCGCATTTTTAATTTCCCCAGAAACTCTAATCATAAAAATCACATAAAATATGTTTTGCAATTATTTTTTGTGTGAAAATATTGATTAACCAATGCTTTATTTAATGATAAACTCGTTAATTAAATAAATTAATTTTTCTCCCAGTTATAGTGATTTTATTAACACGGAATTTTAGGGCCTTTTTCGTTATATACATGAAATATATGTTTTTTAAATTGTTAACATGTACAGTGCTTTATTTTCACTAAAACATGAAATAAAATTAATGCTTTTTTATATTAATACTCAAAAATATAACTTAAGTAACGGTGTATTTTGTTTTCAACAAATAATACATTTTCACTACGATTTTAAGAAACATAATGTTTTCATAATGTTCCATGATCGTTGATTAATAATTTCTTGAAATTTAGTTAATTTTTAAGTGAAGGGAGGATCAAAATGTTTTTACATTTTTGGAATCGGCCATTGATTTTGCACGTACCTAGTATATATACTTACGTATATAAAGAGCGATAAAGAGAGAAAGAGAAGGCAGAAAGACTGACGGAGAGGCGTTACGTACTAAATATACAAGAAATCTTCACGTATGTAGATAAAAACAAATATTTATAATTATTTGCCCCCCTTAAATCTAGGCTGGGCTCTGTAGTGAGTAGTATTAATACAGTCATAATCGTGGTTTAATACCCGTTTATTTTCAATGGTTGAACACTTTGACGACGACGTCCTTTAAATAGGTTTAATATATCGGTGATTTACTGAGTTGTTGATAACGGCCGTGAGTGCTAAGCCGTTGGAATTTGGCATTTGAGTCGAGTTAGAGTGCCCTATCTATGCTTTCAGAAACATAGTTTAGCAGGGTACAGTCCCGGGTCGAAGGTGAACGGTATAAGAAATATAAGTAACTAACGCTGTGTTGTAAAGTCAATCTAAAGAACATGTAGGCTTGGTCATCTGATTCTAACCTATGTCCTCTAGTCAGGAGGTAGGTGTTCCTAGCCTGTCTTTACGGTAGAGAGGAAGGTAGTCAGTCATATCAATGTGGTGATAGGAGGTTGAGGATTGAAGGTTCGTTTCACATAGTGCTAGGACATCCGATATGTTTGTCAGGAGAAAAGTTTCTACGTCGTTGATGTTGGTTCTAAGTCCCCGGATATTATTGAATGCGAGCCTCAAGGGCAGAGGCGAATATGTTTTATGTTGGGTGTCTGGTTTAGGTTTGATTTTTTATTTTGCAATGACATGTTTGTTTTTTGATAGAGTAGGGTGGACAAAGTGGGTTCTTGTTAGGTGCTAATAATCCCACAACACCCGTCCATTAGTTGCGACCTGGTCCATAGGGGTTGTGGCCTCAGGAAGCCCACCGCATATAACTGTAAGGTCCCTTTCCATCCGTGGTATGGCACGTAAGCTACCTACGGTATACAACTGATGATGGAGCAGCCGTTCTTAGCGCTATATAAGAGCTAAGGCTCTTGTTCTGTCAGTCTGAAAGAGCAGCCAGACAAGCCGTCTAACCTGTCGAAACAAGAGCGACCAGTGTACTTCTGTACCCCCGCAAGTATGATAAAAAACTCAATATATATATATATATATATATATATATATATATATATAGAGAGAGAGAGAGAGAGAGAAGTCTAGCCACCGCCTTCTAGATATAAGAAAGGACTAAAGATAGGGTCGTCTCTATCATAAACAAAATGTATTGCGGGAACATTTCACCGGTCATTATAGTTTGTGGAAGGGTTTAATCTACTTTTGTGTAGGTCCGACGAGGGGGCACTTAGCTATGACGTTACAGTATAAAAGGCAATTTAGTAGTTGCGTTACAGCTCGAACTACCCGGAAAATAATTTTTTTTAGTAAGAAGTAGTTATCGCATCGTTAATACATGGATTATTTTAGACAGAGACAATTCAGAAAGAAGAAATTAAGAACTTAGCTTTTTTTTTAAATTTCGCCTATAAAGCTTTTGTTTCATTGCGGTCTCCACTCCTGGTCGGTGGCAGATATAAATATGTCTCAACTCGTGGCTCTTTAACTAACGTCATGGCTAGTGCGTTTGGGTGGGACTTTACTTTATTTTAACTACATTTGATAGTGGATTCCTTCCCCCTTTTTTCTCTTGCAGCCTTGAACGCGTTAACCCCTCTTAAACTTCGCAGAATATTAGTAAGAAAAAGACAGACAAATAAAGAATTGTGCACAGGCAAAAGAAGCAAACACCTGGAAAAATATTGTTTAACTAAGAAGTAGTCATCGCAACGTTAATATATGGATTGTTTAAGACAGAGACAATTCAGAAAAAGAAATTAAGAACTTAGCTTTTTTTTAAATTTCACTTATGAGGTTTAGTTTCATTGTTGTCTCCATTCCCGGTCGGTGGCAGATATAAATGTCTCAACTCGTGGCTTTTTAACTAACGTCATGGCTAGTGCCTTTTGACTATCACATCCTCAGTCTCGTTACTATCTTTAGCTTTGCCTGTCGTCTGAGGCTCTTTCCATCGTTCGTGAGGAAGTGCCGAATCAACTATACATGTATCTTGATTTTCATCCAACGGCTCATGTTTGTAGTGCTGGATTTTCTTCACATTAAAAATCGACCTTTTTCTAAGTGGGAATGAATCTATTGCCTGTCGCCTGATGCTCCCTTATTCGAAAAGAGAGTGTCGACAGAAATATACAGGTAATTTATTTCCCATCTAGTGTCACATATCCTTCGGAAGGAGCCAAGTAAATAGGCGCAATATTCGGCATTACCCTCACTGTTCGGAAGGGAGATGAATTTATTGCCTATTGCTTGAGGTTTCCTCATTCCTCAAAGAGTATCAATTGGAAAATGCGTATTCCTTTTTGGTCCAACATTAAATGCCGAATTTAAGTCTAGCAATCCCCTCGTGGAGACTATGGTAAATACGGAGAATATCCGGCATCATTTTCTCTTTTCTGCGGGAGAGTATTGCCTGTCGCATGAGCCACTCTTTAATCGATGAGACTATATTATTGTTCCCGTCCAAAGTTTTAGAGAGCTGGACTCTTCCTCTATAAAAAATCTACCTAATAGTGTCTTGTGAATTGTGTTCTTTTTTCTTCCGGGCAACACGTTTTTCCTTCTTTTAACCGTATTATCCTAATGCATGCGAACTTCGAGACGTTCTCTACTCAACTCAATATTTATTCTGCACAAAAAATACAGAAATGCGGCACAAGGCCAAAAAGGGGATGGGAAAAGATCGGTCTTCACTAACTTATTCTGACTTGTCCATACTACAATCATGCACCTTACACCAAAAGAATTTATACCATGACTATCCTAGTTAAAACCCATACTTATACAATATGAGATGGGAGATTTGGGTAATAAAATTTTATATACTAAAAGAAAATGAATTTATGTACAATGAAAAAAGTCCCAGTGTTAGTATAAGGATCCCCCATTTCTAAGTTGTGGCGTATATGCGGATTTGCCAGTCGAAACGCGATGCAGGCCCGAACGCTTTAATTTTATTACCTCTTTCGAAAATCTCGAAAGGTGACCTGCATCTCTGGCAAATCAGGCTATCTGTCACCTAATCGGGAAAGGGGGTGGGGAATTAAAAAACTTAAATTGGGAGAAGAAGAAAAAATGGGGGGGGGGGCTAGGACGAAAATAAAACGGGACCCTGATGAAATCATTCATGCACTAGCTAAGTTATGATCAAAATTCATAGTCAAAAACGGGTCAACTTATCTAGCTTTAAACGGGACAAGACGGGACAAGATCAACGTTCGATAGAGAAACCCAAAATCCTTTGCCTAAGGCACGTCCAGATACCACTCCAGTCTAGCTCCTCTCACTCGACACAATCGTGCAACTGTCACCCATCTTTCACCAAAATCTACCGAAGGGAATTTCGCCCTCTCGGCCTTAATGCGATTCTTCAGACGACACTTGAAAATTCGAATAAGGTCGAGAGCAGCGAAGGTCTCACCGTCGTAGACAACTTTCATACGTGTCTGCCATATAACACTTCTCAACAATTGCTACATATATTAATCGGTTCCAGGTCGAAAGACGTTACATTCAGTGCGCGAACCATGAGGCCTGCAACTAAGTTAATGAGCGGTACAACGATGCGGCAATAAACAAAGGCGTGACTAACAGTCTCGTCCTCGTCACCGCAACAAATAGGCGAATCCCTAATGTCAGCTGCATGAAGCTTTTTGCCGACCCAGATAGCATTTCTAATAATCAGCCAGGCCAGAGATGCCTCGTTATTATTGAAGACCTTTAGCCCAGGCGCCCAAGGCCAGATGGAGCGTAGCTCCCCCCCTCGACAAACCGAGTCCCTCAATCTTCTCATCTCGAACAGATCCCCTCACTAAGACCCGATACAATGCCTTACGAGATAACAGCTGGGTGTCAGAGAGGCTTTCCTTCACCCGTAAGAGGAACTTCAAAGCTCGTCGACACTCGCGATAAAAGGAGCACTCGCCTCGGGGCAACCTGTGTGCCTCTCTCTCATCCAAGTGCACACTTTTCAAAGCCGGAAAGGCTTTCTTGATGTCTTCCTTCCAGAAGCCACCGTTTCCCTCAACTGGTGTACACATTCGATCCAGGTAATATAGCCCAAGCGTATGCTGACGAATCTCAACACTTGACATACCCAGACCGCCCTCAGAAGAATGTAGATAACTGACTCGCGACGGACCTAAGGGGCCCTACCAAGCCATCAAAACTTGAAAAGAGCCGGCTGCATTTCAAGCAGTGTATCCGACGGAAGTGGAAGTACTGATAGACGATATAGGATGATCGGATAAATGTGTGAGCAACACACCTCCGCTTTCCCCTTTAATTAAAGATTTCTACGGGTCCACAGACCAGCTGCGGCCCGAATCGCTTTCAATACTTCCGACCAATTTTTCTCCAGTTGGAGATCAGGACCGAACCAGACGCCGAGTAGCTTGCAAGGCCCGTCAGTCCAGTTTAAGGGTCCCTGTAGGGATACACCCTTCCAGGCACCGATGCGCAAGCCAACAGACTTTTTGCAGTTAATTTTGGCCTCTGTTACCGTTTCATACATTGTGATTTGTCTGTCGACGACACTAATATCGGCACTGCTCATTACAAGCACTGTTACGTCGTCGGCATAGGCAGAGTACTTCAGTGTGGTGCAAGCACATGGCAAAGAAACCCCGCGTAGGACCGGGTTCACCCTGAGCCTGCGAAGGAAGGGTTCCAACACAAGCGCATAGAGCATCGGTGAAAGCGGACAACCCTGACGAAGAGATCTGGACACTCCGAAGGGCTTTGACCTCAAACGATTCACTTCCACCAGCACACCGGGGTTTGCATAAAGGAGTCGAATCCAGGAGCGAAACTGCGGACCAAAACCGGCCGATGACAAAGCAGCCTCCAAGTAGCGATGGTCCACCCTATCGAATGCTTTGGATTGATCTAAATTGATCAGCGCGGCCTCTGTGTCGACTTTCTCAACGATTAAGCGTATCGCGTGCAAATTATCCTGAATGGTCCTACCCTTAAACGAACAAGTCTGTTCGGGGCTAATCAGACCAGCCAAAACAGCCTGCAGGCGATTTGCTAAAATCTTGGCCAGGGTAGAAGGGCTGTCTTTTCCTCCCCTTTCCTTTACGGGGGCAGTTATAATTTGGGGCGGCGGAGGGGCTGCGGATATATCGGTTTTCAACGGGGAGTGGGGGGGAATGGGCCTTAGGGCGTGCTTGAGAAACGGGAAAGGGGAGGGAGTATTGGTGTTTTTTTAGGGGAAGCAGGGGGTGTGTGTCTCGGGGTCTGTTGCGGGGAGGCGAACGGGGAGGGTCTTGGGGTGCTGATCCTTGCTTTTTTGGGAGCTGGGCTGAGAGGTATCAGTTTGTATTCCCTTTCTTTTATGGTGGAAACTGGGGGCGGCATCTTGTGTGGTGAGGACTTCTTTGGGGGTCGGGAAATAGGTGTTGTTGGGGGTATATATATAGGGTCTTCTTTGTTGCTTTTGGGCGGGGAGTTAGGGCTGAGTTGTGCTTCCTCTCGTAGTTTTTTTTTTATTAAGGTTGACTGCGTTGACATATGATTCTTTCCCTGGATCCTTTGATATTTTAATTTCTTCCTCCGCCTCCGCCCTTAATTGCTCAAGGGCGAGTCTTCCGATGTTTTCTTCCCCGTTACAATAGTCCACTTTACCCCTTTTTCGTATTCGTCGTCGAATTCCGCGAAATCTTTTTCAATATCTGGCTTTGTCTTTTTTTTGGGGGGGGGGGGGACTCTGTCAGCACATGTCCAATTTTAGGACCCAGATGTGCTCCAACATGATTTTTGGGGTTGTTCGATGTTTTTTTCCGTTCTGGGCAGTCGAACGTGAGATGCCCTATGACATTACATCTCCAAAATGCCGGTCGTCTGCCTGCGACAATAACCGGCTGTTTGTCGTCGTCAATTTCGAGATAATACAGTATCTCATTAAATGTCTTCTGGTCGATAAGAATATCAAAGTTCCATATGGAGAGGTACTGATCGCAGGAGACTGGCATCAACTCTCCATATTTTGTAAAAAAAGCTCCGATGTGAGCGCCTTCAATATAGAAGGGGACATTAAATACAGATATCGTAGTCCTCCGTCTTCCGAGGTGTTCTATTCGGAGTATATACTCCTGTGTAATGATTTCTTTTTTCGCGAGTGTCATGCACTCCTCTTCTGATACAAAAAAGTGCAGACCAGTTGTTATGTCCGCGTGTTTTAATTATTTTCACCGGTCTATGACCGACCGAAGCTAACAGCTTGGTTACAATCTCCACAGAGGCTCTTACAGCCTTTTTTATTTTCCGGTCCATGACAAACATCGTTAGTGTCTTCTTTTGAATTTCCTCAAGTTTTTTTAGGTCGATAATTAGTCCTGTCTTTGTAACTTTAGTTTTAAATGTCTCCATTTTTGCTTGGAATTCCTCAAAATTGATGTTCACAGCCGGGTTCTTTGTCCAGCCCGACGTTCCAGGTTGGGGGAAAGGTGTCGACCCCATTGTTATTGTCTTTTCCCTTGGCGAAGGGCTAGCTGACATGGCCGAAGAGGGAATCCGTTAAAAAACGGAAAAAAGAAGAAAAAAAACAGCACAGAAAAAAAAACTTGCGCGTTCAAACTAATTCGGCTCTAAAAAAAGAGAGTCGGAATAACAACAACAATAACAATAACAATAATAACTATAATAACAATAATGATAACAATAACAGGAAAATCGCAATATAATAAAAGACAAGAAAGTAAGAGGCCAACGTTCTCGACTCAACTCGCCCGCGATCCAAAAAACACCGCCGCACCTGATTTGCATAATGCAACCCTCTCAGTCTCGTAATTTAATGGGCGTGGGTTCGCGCCTCGGTGTGACGACTGTCTCCTTCCGTGCCGTCGCGGCCCGGATCATGGATATTCACAAACGCAGTGGACACCCAGGAGTGCGACGCACGACTTATTTCGCTAGAAGAGTTTGTCCTGCAACGGCGAAAGCAACGGTTAAGTCGGCTATACGACCGTGCGTGGAATGCCAATCAATAGATCCAGCGCCGATCCACTGGGAGAAGGGAAAACTGAACGTGAGCAGCAATTGGCAGAGGTTGGGGATGGACATTACACATTACGGTGGTTATCATTTCCTAACTATCACAGATTGTGGCCCGTCGCGGTTTTCTGTGTGGAGGCAGTTGGCACGACAGGACTCAGCAAGCGTGATTGGTCAACTGAGAGTTGTCTTTTCATAGCGTGGCCCACCGCGGAAACTACTCACGGATAACGACACAGACTTTCGCAGCAGGGAATTCAGGATTTTCGCAGAAGAATGGGGCGTGAACCTGAGATTCCATTGCGCATATGCCCCGGCCGGAAACAGAATTACAGAGCGGTGCCACCGTACCGTAAAACGGAATGCGGCTAGAATGAGCTGCTCCATACAAGAGGCTGTCTACTGTCATAACGTGACCCCAAGTGACGATGACTCACATTTGACTGCACCAGCCAATGCGATCTACCGTTACGAAGTGGGGTAAAAGGGGCTGACGTAGTGCTACCATCAGCAGGTTCTGAACACGGTCCTTACCAGGTTGGAGGCTACGTTTGGGTGAAGTCACCGTAGAATCGCTGCACCACGAGATTTGGCCACGGTCGGGTAACAGAACTAATCAGTCCACAATCTGTTGTAGTGAATGGAATGCCCAGACATGTGAAGGACCTGCGCCCCACTACAGTGTCCTCTCGTTAGAGGAAGATTCTGACAGCGCAACATCTTCAGAGAGTCTGATAACTGACGACGACATAGAGTCGGATGATTCACCCGAGACGAAAGTAGAAGCCAGCGCCCCCGAAGAGTCCCACACCCCCGAAGAAGCCCACGCCTGTGAAGAAGCCCCACTTTTGCGAAGGAGCGCCCGGCAAAGACGACTGCCGAGGTATCATCTTTGTGATCATGAGATCGGGGGGGGGGAGTGTAGAGACAGCACGGAAGGAGACAGTCGTCACACCTAGGCGCGAACCCACGCCCATTAAATTACGAGACTGAGAAGGGTGCATTATGCAAATCAGGTGCGGCAAAGAAGGCTAAATAAAAGGCGGTGTTTTTTGGATCGCGGGCTAGTTGAGTAGAGAACGTCTCGAAGTTCGCATGCATTTGGATAATACGGTTAAAAGAAGGAAAAACGTGTTGCTCGGAAGAAAACGGAACACAATTCACAAGTCACTATTACAGCAAGTGAAGAGGAAAGGTTTTTTTTTCTTTAAAAAAATCCTTATCTCTTTAATTTCTTTCTAATATATCTTGTTGAAATTCCATGTATCTCAAATATTTTAGGTATCGGCTTTTTCGCCTTTCATGCACCCTTACAACCCATAAAAATAATTAGATCAAATTGAACTTTTAGGAAACTTTTATTTAGTCCAAATCAGAAACATTTAAATGCTCAAAGGAGTTAGGGTTATGTTACACTTTAATGGGCCTCTAAAGCCATAAAATATATGTAAGTAAAACATCTCAACTAACGAAACATCCTTGATATTGATATTGATATATATATATATATATATATATATATATATATATATATATATATATATATATATATCTGTCCCGACTCGGCGTTGCCTGCAAGTATTTATGCTTTAATGAAAATAGAGTAACTTTAGATTATTATGAATGTATAATCTTTCGGACATCTTACAAAATGGTCAAAGTTAAATTACTTTCGAATTTCGTATTTTTATCTCTTAATCTCTAATTTAGTCATGTGTATA